>JAPYZA010001879.1:0-37003 GCA_030522685.1 Eupelmus azureus
ATGGCAAAGACACTAAAGCAGGAGGCGACGATCTTTCCCATCCACGTTTGGGGAACTGCATCGCCGTATCCTATCGTTGTCACGGTTATCTGGAACAAATAGAGAGAATGATTTGATTCGCGGTACATTGAAGTGAAGTAGGCTTTTCAGAGCTGAATTTACAAGCAACGATTTTGAAGTCTTTGTAGGCTTTTTAGTTTCTTCAAAAAGCTTTTTAAAGGCTTTGAAATTTATTGTATTTATACTTTACATCTTTCATCATACCGAGAAAACGAAAAAATCGTTTTCACCAAAATCAGGCAAAACTCTATTAATATTGAAAATTGACAAAAAGAAAATCGTTATAAAATTTCTAACTTTATCTGACCAAAAAATCTAAATGCTTTTATTAAATGCTTTAAGAATTACGAAATACAAAATGTATCTATAAAGTATAGACAACTCGACATTTTAATCCTACTGGAATTGCTCTCGATCATTTTCCCGCAAAAACAAAAAAGCTTTTGAAGAGCTATTAAACGATCAAAGGGTTGGAAAACAGGCTTTTACGTATAAAAATTGCGAAATAACTATGTAGCTTCGGCCGCTTTGTAAACTAATGATATTCAGCCCTGAAATCTCTGTTAAAAGAGGCTTATGCAGCCGTGGCAGGTGAAAAACGTCGGGCACATACCACACCCCACCACAAAGCGTCGGCGTAGCTGGCAAAGTCGGTTCTCCCCTGCGGTCCGACCACGTCCTTTTCAGCCAAATATACAAAGTAACTACTAAATATGAGACCGAGAAATCCTATGTACAGTGTGGTTATTAATTCCTGAAAAATGAAAGAAAAGAAGCATGTCTCTGAAGTATATAAAGCAAGGTAACTCTGCTACTGGCTATTTTTATCATCTCCTTTCTCTCAGTCTACATTTGGTGCATGGATAATTTTTTATTACGCCGACTTACGGCGGATGCGGCAATAAAGGAATATATAGCTAGCACACGCGTGCGCAGCCTCTCATCAAGGTCGGATTTGCAAATCAATATGTTTATTGTTATCGCGTGTTTTGTGCATTATCATGTTCGCCGTTTTATGCGCGCCGGGCGATGATCGATTCGACAATTACACATCCTGCAAAACCGCAATCAAAAGTCGAGTCGGCTAGTGTCACGCGACTCATCATCTAAGTGTGCGTGTCTGTGTGAGTGTGTATGACTCTTGTACGTTTCGTATGCGTTCTCCTTGTCATTGGGTAATGTGAATTATTTGCTGTTCATTCGTCAATGTATATTATTATTCGTTAGCGCGAAAGCCCTAATGGACGTTGAATTATATACCTAATTGTGTTTGTATGCACTTTTTCATTCGGCGATATTAGTGTAAATTCAAATTAATCACTCGGCAGCAGCAGCCCGGACGATATGCTATTTTCGTATTATATTTGCGCTGAAAATCTCGAATTTATCGGCCCCGGGCCGCCCTGAGCCTTTTCGCTGCGAATGAGCTAATGGAAGCTTGCATCAATCATCAGCCTTTTCGTATTAATTCAATTGAATGAGTATATATTTAAACTTTTCGCGTTTAATGAAGGCGATTCGATTGACTGCGAGGATATTGGCTCTATAAATGTGGGGGAAAAACACAGAAGTTTGATAATTACCTGGCGATGAATAAAAACTACGGATCCAAGGAGTCTCCAGGTGCCTCCTTGGCGATCTACATGGAGCATTCGCAAGATTTGCAGAAACCTAATGCCACGAATGGCGGAAGTGGCGAAGACCTGGCCATTGCTACCCACCGACAGTACGACCATCGACGCCACCACGACTATTAAATCTGTAATTCATCAAAACAAAAACAAAATAGCAATGTTAAAATTATGAAAAATTTATAACAATGTGATGATTAAAATTAGCCCAGTTTGAATTGGGCAGTTGAATAAAAGAGAATTTTAAGCAATAAAATTCTGACCTATTATACATATTGGTTTTCGAATAAACCGCATCCGTCCACAACATCCCATGTACTTCGACCTGCATCCCGCACTCCATAATCGCACCAAGTACTCGACGCCAAAAAATACAACCAGACATATTTCCTGAAAAAGAGAATTATGCTAAGGGCGCATCTTTAAAATTAAAAGAGATGATATAAAATTATGTTAAGCAGACGTTTGTTGGAATAAAGTTTAAGTATACGATGTAAAACGAACAAACAGCATTTAAGAGTGCAGTAACTATAAGAAAATGGTCAGGGCAATTTAACCTTATATCCAGGGCTCATTGCCTTAGGGTATAGAAATGCTTGACTCGATGCATACTAAATGTCCCAGCGGCGTGCGATATTAATTTAAATTTCAAGAGCCCTTACTTACCATCCAAAACAATGTTTCATTCGCAAAATCACTGTACTCGTCTATCGTTGATAATACACTAAATATAAGGCACACCAATACCACCATGAACCTGCAACAACAGAGTTTTGATCTTTTTAAGGTTCACGAAATTCTGAATTATCGGAAAACGCGTGAATTATGTTTTCAATTCAATTCAATAAATAATGATATAGTTTTGTATAGAGTAAATATGCCAGTTACCGAGCTCGTCTCAATTACCAAGCTGTCAGGGGTTTTCAAATGTTCAATAATAAGATTTTATCGTTTTCTGTGGGCGTAGACTAACAAGCGCATTTTATTCATTGTTAATAAAACTTGTTGATATCCAACAATAAAAACATTACATCGATATCAAGTTGAGAGTAAAAAAAAAGGAAGAAAGAAAAATGTAGCTTGTTATTCATAGGCGCATTAATGGAAATCAAAGGATTAAGCGGTTGATACTGACACTGAGAAGTGGTAGAGGAAGCATTTCCATCCCGTGGGACGTTCCAGGAAGTTATAGACTTGGCCCTGGAAAGTGGCCTTTCCAGCGCGGCGATGCTCTTTGAGGCGGTACCGGCCTTCCCATGTGTTTCGGTCGCCGCTGACGCTTTGCAGCTGCAGCCTCGGATCGATGCCTACAAAAAAACGGGCAAGAAAACACATACAAGATAAAGAAAAATCGTACAATGCCGCGTGGCCGCGATCGATTGCTCGCGGGGAAAACTAATCAGCCGTCGTCACGTACGCCAGGGTCGTCGTAGAAAGAGAGAGATAGGAGTGTGGGATGAGTCGATCAAAGCGCAAAGAATACGAGCCCGTAATATTTGTGAAACGAGCCCGACAAAACCGCCAGCTCCTCCCCGCGCATTGATAAAACTTGTGAAAGGAGGGAATTGAATGTGTTGGCGCCCTCACCGAGTCTAACGCTATTTCGATAGCGATCTATACAAGTCCCATGGGTCGTGAGCGAGAAGTGCCTGCAGATAAAAATATCGTGACGCGAATAAATATTGGTAATTTTCGGCGAGAGCGCCGTGAGGCTAATTATTCAATTTTTAATATCTGCCGGGGCTATTAGCGGACCTGCAGAATCGCATCTCTCAATCCATTAATCACGTTGAATATTCTTTTAACTATTGTGGAATGCGCGCGCTTGCGTCATCGATCATTCGATATTAAATATTGAAATGTCAATAGTTTATAAATGTGTGTGTGTGATTTTCGTGAAATTGTTATAATTATTGTACATTATGTATTATTTAGTACCTACATGAATTTGTAAAGCAATGTGCAATTAGTGTGCAGCGACTATATCGGTAAACAGAAAACCAATTCCGTGGGATACACATAACGTAATTTTACAAAAATTGTGTGCACTAAAAAAATAACAATGACAATTCTTGGAAGCTTTAAAAAATTTCAAGGTTCACATGAAAAAGTGCTCAGTATGTACATACACACAGTTTGTACGGTTTTCCCAGAGAGTAAGAGTATAACTAATGGCAAATTTCGATTATTTATATTTAACTTGAAACCAAGTCAATGTGCGAGTGCATGTTTCATGAAGCGTAATAAGAGAAAAAATATGCTTATTCGAGCTCGATTGAAATAGGGAAAATTGTCCTCATTAGAGTGCATAGCGATCATTCTGTAAAGTACCCGTTAGAGCCCGTTTTCCTCGATTAATGAAATACCTCGAATTTACAAAATTTCATCTAGGTATACGCTACGAGCCGCGTGCGTTCGGTGTAAATGTTTATTGGAAAATTTTCTCGCCACGCTCGCGAGCCTGGGAATTCCAGCGAGGAATGGAAAATACCAGCAAGGTAATTCAACAATTACAAACTCTCTCTTGCCTTAGCATATTTATCGAAATAAGCCGAATTTCCCGTATTAAAGAAGAAAAAAAGCGTCTCGGGCAAGGAAAGAAAAAAGACGCTGCTCGGACTCTCTCCTTCCAAAACTGGCCTGCGCGCAGGTGATCGGCGGCAATGACATTGAATATTAACCGGTGAAGGCGTCGACGTTGTCCGACTGCAAGGTGGTGGTGTCGGAGAGCGGCGAGGGGGTTGGCCTGACGTCGACCGCCGGCTCCAGGTGAAAGAGGTCGCTCTTAGCGGGGCCGCTGCCGGCTGCATTGTTGCCGCTGCCGCTGGGCCCGACCTGGGTTATCGTAACGTTGAGCGAGCCGCGGTTACCTATAAGGCCACGACGAACAGAAAAGAAAGAAGCATTGATCGAGAGCTAGGCTGGCCTGCTACTGCTCGGAGAGGCTAATTTTTCATAATTTTAAGGGGGGAAGCCGCGTGGCACTCCTATAACCGCCCATCGATTACACTTGCCTTTCTTACGTTCTTTTTTGCTTTTTCTTCTTCTGCGGGGCCGCGATATGTGTGCGCTCCTTGAGGAAGGAGCGCGCACACACAATGGCGAACTGGGTCGTTAATAATGACCTTTCCGCGCGAGTTTTAAAAATAGATCGATGTATAGCGGCCGAGGGATTACGCTACTCCTATATGCGCCCGATTTTACGAGGGATAATTTTTGTTTACAGCTAAGCCAGCCAGCTGAAACAACTGTCTCGTTCATTCACGTGATTTGCGCAAATAACTCGCGATGACGCTAATTTTAGCCCTTTTTTCTCTTTTGTTTTTCTCTTTTATTTTTTTAATTAACGGAATGGGCTCTCCCGGCGATTCTCGGAAATAGAAAAACTATTTGCACGATCGATAGCGGTTGCGCGGAAAAGTAGCTGCACATCAAGGGAAATGGAAGATCAGAGGATCTTCCTTAGAGAATTTGTGCGCAGCTGTTGTATCCTTCGTGAAGCAATCATTTTTTTACCGGGTTCTTTTTTTTATGTACAAAATAAAGAAAAGAACAAATTTAAAACATAAAAATACAAGCATTACTTTGGAACATCAAAAAGCGATACGCTGCGTAGCTGTAAAATATTTACATGTTTTACTTTGTTATACATTTATATGTTTTGTTATGATTCAAAATAAATCCTAAAAAATTGTATTGCCGGCCATAACTTTTCTTTATCATAAGTATAACAAAAAAGTTATTTCGCCCATTTGAAAATCGAAAAGCAGACCCAGCAATTTAACTAGCTGTACATTGGCGCGTAAAGCATATCTACAGTCGTATACTACTGCCATTCGCAGGTAACAAGATTACAATTGTAACTGTTCAATAAAGTGCAATTTATACAGTTACGTTTACAATTGAGTTCACTATTGCGGCAGTAAATATTTCGCCTCGAGACTCGAATCAGGGTTTATAGTGAGCCAGATGTACTGTTTTTCCCGCGCTTCCCGACTGATCCTTCAAAAACGATTGCATCCCATTGTACTACAGATGGAAAACATTCGAATGTCCCAGAATCACCAAGTGTTCTCGAACCTCCGCACTCGTAAAATCAAGTGGCTACGGCCAACATGGTCCAATGTAATGTATTTTCCAGAAACCTATAACTTTTCGGTGAATTCAAATTGTTTCTGTTCACTTTTATGTACGGCTTGTATTGAAAATAGATATGTAAGAATTTTTTATTGCATTTCAAACTTTGAGGACAGTATGCAAATTTTTAAGAAATTTACTTCGTTTTTTTAATAAATTTTAAATATGCTTATTTTCATAAAGTCATGTTTGAGGATTTAGAAGATATTAAATGACTTTTTGAATTTATTTCGAAAATAAGTTCTAGAAATACACTATTAACTATTACTATATAGTCGGCTTAAAGGAGGTTAGATAATACAAGTGCTTACGACGTCTCCGTAAAGCCGTGCTAGACACATGAATTTCATAAACCAGTTGACGGGATTTCAGCAGCCTGCTATTTTATTAAAATCCTTTAAAAGCAACTTTAATTTTCTTTCGTATTTCGTACAAAAAACTAAAACTGTTTGATCCACTTGAAAGGTATTAATTTTAACGAAATTAAAAATTTTCATGTTAAATAATACTTGAGCATAGTTCACTTTGAACTTAACGTAATTATAAATGTCTAACATAAAGCCTATAATCAGAGAGTGTTGATAGTTAATTAGTTAATTAACATTCTTGTGTGAGCTCATGCTTGTACACATTGCCCCGACTCCAAGTTTATAAAGTGCCACTATAAACGCTTACACGGCTCTCATTACTGAAATAAGATGACAATAAAATGCTTCTAAACAAAGCATTTTCATGAAGATTGATAAAAAAAAAGTTTTTAATTAATTAACAAAGATACAATAGATCTTGTACACGATGGAACCATGTTGCCCGCGGGCGCTTAAAAAATACAAACAATATTACAGTTCATGCAACCAGTTTACTGTATATATGTATATAGCCTAAAAACAGAAAAACTAATGGAGAAGAAAGCACCGACCTGTTTTGGAAGATGGCGGCAAGAGTCCTTGGACTTCTTCGAGGGGCATAGCTTGCAGGTGAAAGTGATCTCGATGATGGGAGTGGGTATTGTGATACTGCCTCGGGCGATCTCTCATGCCTCCTCGGATTCTTAGATGTCAGCAGGCTGCGAAGGTCCGTTCTCAGCTGGCCACTAGCGGCGAGCCCACCTTTGCCCCTGACTCTGAGCTGCAGCAGCTCGGGATCTAGCTCCGGGACGAGCGAGCGCTTCCGTTGAGCTAGCGGACGCTGCTGCTGCTGGTGCTTCCTCTTGGTTCTCAGGGCGCTGAGCGACGACGACAACAGCAACTGCGACAAGTCCTCGAGGACTCGTGGGCTAAGCGTAAGACGGATGATCGGCTGGAACGTCATCGCCTGGCCGTCCCACCCACTACGACCATGTCCCGCGCGACTAGATGCAGCCCTGATAAGCCTGCCGCTCAGCCTTTGCAACCTGTCGGACACACACACACACACACATTGCCATTTCGTATACCACTAACTCTCTCCAGTCTTCAATTTCCCCATCTCTATTACACGCGCAACACCGTGCACCTCCATTTACTCCCACATATCAAAACATACACATACATGTAGACGTATACGTTCTCTGTATATGAGCGGGCCACACAGCTCATCGAGATAGAGCGATATCGGGCCAACGTGTCTATGACCACTTGAAAGGGTAGACCTCTTATGTATAGCTCTTATGTGTGCTTCTGTCTGTGCGTTAGTGTGGGTGCGACATTGCCGAATGCAGCGCCAGGGCGCATATAACGTCCTTAATCGACGAGACCGCCCTGTCGAGCGACTTGCCAACTCTATACTGTCTCGAGTGCATTAAGCTGTTGCATTCTTTGAGCGGTTAAGCGCCTCGATCTTTATAAATGGATATTGTCTTTTCGCCCGCCAAATTCCCGGCCAGCCTTTTGAGCCTTTTTCTATGGAGTCACACTGAGCACGCATTTTTCAGAGAAAAATGGATATTTTAGCCCGGCGTGAGTTGATGTATTAATCCCGGTTCAAACAATAACAGCACGTGCTGAAAGTTGAACATTCTGTTTGTAAAGTTAAATAAAAATTAAAGTTTATTTAGTCAATTGTATGAATAGCTTATTTAATAATTTACAATGTACTATAAATAGAATAAGGCTGTGTGAGCATGGAACAAAAATACTCATTGAAAAGTTTAAAAATCAGTTATTTTGAGACGTTTGTACAAAAGAATAAGTTTTAACATAAGATTTTTCCCGAAAAATTCTCTTTGCAATTAAATGACGTACTTTTTAAAGTATAAATAATTATTTGTAATTTTATGGTCGGATACCTTTTCGTGTGTAAACGCAATAAAGTATTTATAATCGATATTATTACAAAATAATTTCAATCACAAACAATAATCTCTACTTTAGGCATTGCACATATGTGCTACCGTTTATTGACAATCGTTTTAAACTTTTCAGTAGTATTAAAATGAAAGCTTTATTTGAGAGTAAATACTATATAGTTTTATCAATATAACATTTCATTGAAATAAATATTTCCGAACTTTTACGTAAATGACTGTGATTAAAAAACAAAACGGTGTAGACATTTTATTTTATTTGTACATTCATAGCGAAAATTTTTTCTATTATTATTAAAAGTATTATTATATTATTTTTATTCTGTAAATCATATTAAATTTAATGAAACTGAAATTAGAAATTAAAATAAAATTGAAATAGTTATTTATTAATTATCATACGAACTAATTATTTAATAAAGTTTAAACTACGATGAATGCCAAGCTAAAATAAAATGTATTAAATTTTAATACATCAAGTATATAGAATACATTTAAATACCATTGAAACAGAAAAGTAAATGGGTGAGTGATAAAAGTTCGTGCATGTTCACAAGAACGTAAGCTTTTGAAGCATTAGTTCTTATCTCTATAGAGAACAATGAATCTTCAACTATATAGTTTCATTCACTTAAATTAATTGATATTTATATTTCTAGAATTAAAAAAAGTATAAAATGTATAAAATGAAAGACGTTATTAAATTTAATAAGATAAGAGATTTACGTTGACATTTTTATAGTAAGTAGTAGCATAATAAAATGTAATAAAAAATGCAGTATTTCTTATGCGAATCACATAAAAGTTCTACCCTTTCTTTATACGGACACTAAAACATTGAAATAATTGATAAAATAATCATGAAATTACATCCGGAGTCTCGTCCGACGTTATTAGCCGCTTTAGGCGCAATCTCCGAATCGGCCCTTAATTTGTCCAGCGTGTCACAATATGAATCCGTACATGCGTGCAGAGGCAACTCAAAAACTCTCTCGGCATATTCCGCAGGGGCTCAGAACACAACAGAGACATCAACGTCGATTAATCGGATTCGAAAATCGAGGATTCCCTGACAGTTCTGTAACTCCGCAGAAAAAAGAAAATAATTGCAGAGCATTAACGGACCGTGCGTGACTTAACTTTTTTTTATTACATGTCAGTGTATAATTAATTATCCTTAATATCAGTAAAAAGAAATTTTTTTCATTACTTTAATCTGAATCTGGATTTGATGCGTACTGACTTTATCGACCACCATTGTTTCCATTTTATAATTGTATTTGTGTCAAACGTGACGTCAGTTATTTCTATACACCGAATTTACTTATAGCGATTTTTTAAGAAAATTTTATTGATGGATGTGTTATTCTTGAATGTAAAGCAAACGATTACGAGCTTTAATCTCGTAAAACAAACAGTACAAAAATTTAATAATTTATAAGTTCAGCTGTTTGTGAAGAAAGCCAACCCTGAACTATAGTTGAAGTCCAGAAAAGAAATAGGTTATATTTAAGCATAAGTTTCAAAAAGTTTTAATACCTTTCATAGATAAAAAACTTTTTATTAAATATTAAATATCTTGCAATGCAATGAATAATTAATCTTTTTATAAGATAAATACTCAATTCATAATCTATAAATTAATCATTAGAGCATTTTATCTTTATTAAAGTAAATCACAAACAGTATAACTTAGTTAAATTTTAATAACTTCAATTTTTTCAAAAATTAAAATTTCCAAAAACATATCCATAATTGAATAGTATAAATTAAATGTTAATTAAGATATTTTTTGACTCTCCTTACTTTTAGGATATATAAATAGTCTTTTCTATGCATTAAGATGTTAAGAGATGCAATTAGTAAAACAAATAGGAAGAAGGTCACTTTTCAAGTAAGCTCTTCCGCTAAACGCTCAAAATAAGTTACGTTTGTCATCTTACTTTGACAACTTTACAGTTTTCTTGCTCTACATTAACCAACCTTGTATAAATAAAGTATCTATGCTCAAGTTGTCAAGAACCTTATAATTATTTCTCAAAAGAATAGTCTTTTCGACGTCATTTTACCGTGCAAATCAAAAAGACAGTAATACATAAATATTCAATATGTAATTACGGTCTTTTTGATTTGCACGGCAGATTTTGATCATATTTTTTTTTCTAATTTCAGAATAAATTAGAAGAAGCGTGACCTTTTATACTTTTAAATTGAGTAATAAACGAAGAAACTCTGAATAATATTAGTGCAAACAAATGGTATTATAGTGAGCATGTTTTTCAATTTCAGTTAATTAATTAATTCGTATTACCGATGACGCTCAAAGCTATTTTTAAAATTAATTTTTCTTTTCGCATAATGTGTACGACTGTATATAAAAGACACGTATTGCTGCGTAACTGGGGCGCGACATTTTCACTTTAATAGGAGAATTATTATTGAATTTGAACAGATCATACCAAAATAGAATGAAACTATACTTTTTTTAGCTATAGCTACGCGATCTGCGGAAATAGAGTATCGAATTCGACGAACGGATGTATTTTTTGCTCTCTCAGTAATCTAAGAAAGCTATAGTTGCAATGTCATCTTCATTTAGCGTTGCCCACGTGTATCAATAAATAACTAAGGAGAATGTCCTTTACGTACATGCGGATAAGTATAAGATCGAATAAAATTGTAGTTTTAAGTTACGAAGAACTTTCATATCGTACTAAGAAAAATAAAGCCCTATTATTAATTTTGATAACAGTCAAAAGTAGTGTTTTGCAGGCTCAGTAATGGCGGTTGAATAATTATGGATTTTCCACTTTCCGGCAAAGAGGAGGAAAATTCTGACGTAATAACGCCGAAGGAGGAAATAAGGCCTAATTATTCAGCCTCGTGACTATCTCAGCCTCTCAGCTAGTTAATAGCTTTGCTATAAGATAAAAAAAAACTTTTAACTTTTATAAGCTGAATCAAAGCTGAACAATGGCTGAACAAATCTTGACCATAACAACCGACGGAACTGTACTAAAATATTAATACTGTTTCTTGTCGTCACAATGATACGCAGCTTTATCTATTTTGCAAATAAATAATCACAGCTCGTCGGCGGCTATGAAAGAAAAATTAGTGAATGTAGGTTAAAAAGACGAAGAGAAGAGGCTCTCCGGTAATTTTCCATGTACATAACACACGCGTTCGATGAAATTGTGATTTCGGCGCGCGGCGCGGCTCTCTTCACCGAAGTAATCCGAATCGATTTAAGTGCTGTGTTACTGGCGTACTCGCGCCCCTTCGTTTTCACGAAGCACGTGTATCATGTTCCTTAATATTTATCATGCCGGCAATCGCGTCATGTGGATTATAAATGACCTACTTTTGTTTCTCTTTTTTTTTTTCATTCGGTGATGAGAAAAAACAGACAGCGAAAGAATCCTATTATCATGTAAACCGTTCAATCTTCCATCAACGCTAGGATTTTACACTAGGCTTGTATTAAGGAGGGGCGAGGGTGAATGCTGCCCTCATTGGCACATATCTCGCCTTTTTTCGCGCCGACAAAGTGTGTATTTGGAAGATCAAAAGTCTTTTTACATATTCTTTTAGGGATTCCGTGATGGGCTTGTATACAAAGTGAAAGTTTAAATTAGTCGGGGATGTGCATTGTTCTACCTTAATAAGGAAAAGATTTTTGTGATGAAGTATTATCTTTCAAAGGTAAGTAATGAGGAAATGCACCTTTTATGTATGAAAAGAAATCTAATTTTAGTAAATAGATATGTTTTTAATTGGAAAAACAAAGATGCTATAGCTTCTTTACCGCAAAAAGTCATTTGAAGAAATGAAATTGATTTTGATTATTTAGAGCATCTAAATAATTGACAAAGAAGTTTATGAAAATCAAATTTCTTTATTTAATATTTCGCATTGAGTTATGCGTTGCGTGTTTGCGGTGTAATTTAAAGAACTTGCCTTGAAACTTTTCTCAACTTTATATGATAATTGTACACCAGATAGCACTGCTATTTTAATACATTATAATTCATTGTCAGAAGCTCTGACGCATATGGGTTTTTCAATCTTATTGTAGTTAACAAGAAATTAAATAATGTATGGACTTTTTTTATTAGAGTTATGCTAAAAATTTTTAAAGATTACGATTGTACATTAATCAAGATAATCCAAACTTTTGAAGTAAAGTTTTTGTAGAAAAATTAATTTTAGAATTTTGTAATACAAAGCTTAAATGTTGAAAATATCAAAACTTTAACCTTTTAGATCAAATTGCCTTTTTCAAAGCTTTAAAATTTAAAATCTCCAATGAATAAAATAACAACCCTATAAGAAGTTTTAAGCCTACCATTGTACAAAGAGCTAGTACTAAAATTCATTCAAGTTAAATAATCCTCAAATTTAAAACAACCATCTACTTTAACTTTGTTATATCAGAAATTAACATTTAGCCTTTTAATCTAAGTGCAGAGTTTGTTTTAGTGGTGATTTGAAATGTTTTAACGTTTATCCAAGCTTTTAAGTTTTTAGTGTGTTATCTATTGTTTTCAGATTGTTTTTATTTTCCCTTATAACCGTAAAAAGTTTAAGAGAATGACGGTCCAATAAATTTTTAAATTCTATTTTCTTTTTTAACTTCATACAATCGAAATTTTCGCAATTACCGATTTCGTCTTTTTACCTTATTTCACTTAACGTACTTAAACGTGTGTACTAAAACGTCTTGGAATTGATTTTTCGTAGCTAGAATCTCAATGCAATCTAGCGTGAACTACATCTTTAAATTAGTGATTTTCAATACTGCCTTCCAAATGGCGCCATAACTTATTTAGGCCTCAGTGAGGCCGGCCACGCTCGCGTCCTTCGATCTCGCTCTTCCTTACATAGTCGCGAAAAGGAAAAAACTACGCGACTCTAGACGTCGAAAAGAAAATGAAATATTACTCCCGGCAGCTATATAACCGGCCAATCCGTCCGGACTGTCATTATCCACTCGTCGTGGAGCTGAAAAGGTAGGCGCGCGCTTGCGGGAGCCAGGGAATTCCCCGGCTCTACTTATAAGCTCGTCAAAGAAAAGAAGCCCGCTGCTGGCCGAGCAAAAAGCGGCGCTCGGCTAATTTCTCGGGCTGCCCGCGCAAAAAACAAAGAAGCAGCCGAGAAAGTAGCAGAAAAAAGTATAGTAGAGAGTAGGAAATGAAGAAAGATTGTATCTCACCTTATCTAGAGCTGCGGCAGCACATCCATTCTCTCTCCGATTTTTGCGTGCACTCTTTTCGGCGTGTAGCTCGCGGGCCTCTATTCCAGAGCCGCGTCCCCGAGACTGAAGAAAAAGAAAGGAAAAACGGGGGATGGGACCGGAGTAAGGATGAAAAATCGCGTTTCCAAAGTAAAAAGCGCGCTCTCGCGCCTACTTGCAGAGAAAGAAAAAAAGAGAGAGGCGAACTTGATCGAGCCTTAGCGCCTCTCCGCGGCCTTGACACTCATTCCTTTGTTTCGTAGGCGGTAGTGGCCGCTCGGTCTTTCGCCGCAGCCTTTAGCACAGGCAGCAGGCAGTTAGCGCTCCCCTTTTCCAGTTGGCTTCATCCATAAAGTATGAGCGTTTACGCATAAGCTCGGCAGATCCGGACACGTTGCCAGCTTAAGGGGGGCCCGCTGTCGATCCGGAGAGCGCGGCAGCGAGAGCGCAACACGTTAATCCGCCCGGAGCGCACGTGTTTCCTCCTCGGAGCTCTTCTGCTCGTTCCTCGTGTCTATATAGTAAGGTTCGGTACTTGCCGCACGCGCGCACGCTAACGATTGCTCCTTATACTTTCCTCTCTTGAAAATATTATACACGAGCGCTGCTCCGGGTTCATTAATCCTCCTGTGTCCTGGGCGGCTCTCTTCTTTCTCTATTTTTTTCCTTCTCTCTCTCTTTCTTCCACAGTCGAGGAGCACACACTCGAGAGCACACTCGTGAGTATCACACAGTGGTTGAGGTAAATATATATATATACACGGTGAGACGCGCACCCACGCACAGAACGCGATGACCCCAGCGATGGCCTGACCTCTCTCTGTCGAAAAGGCCAGCCTGCTCGCGCGGCTTGTATATAATCGAAGCAGCAGCAGCAGCACGGACACGCACGGCTATGTATGTATATATATACAGAGCGGCGGAGCGGTGCTCGCACGCGCGCGCGCTCTCTCACTCTCGAGTAGTCCAAGTCAGTCTGCGACGCGTCCGTCCGGCCAGGCTCTGGCAGAGCCTGCGCTGCTGCCGGCGCTGCCGCTGCCCTGCGCGCGCGCGCAAGCTCGAGCGGCCGCAAGCTCGCAAGCTCACGCTCTTCGAATCAGGCGAACGCGTGGCGTGTACGTATAGCTGAGCGCCGCGCGCACACACAGGACCACACCTGCCAGGCAGCCGACCTACCAACCTTAAAACCGCCGCCGCCGCCGCCGCCACCCCCGTATATAACTGCGCGCCCGCTCTGCAGTTCGCCAGGGCGCTAGTAGGCCAAAGACGGTGGAGAGGGTCGATGCCGCCCTGGCTCTGCTATGGTATAGACCTGTGCTGCTTCCATCTCTCTCGCTCGCTCGCGCTCGGGTGGGGGCTGGGATTTCGTGAAAAAGAGGAGGCCAAAGTTAGTCGCGCGCTCGAAATTTCGTGCTGCGCAGAGAGAGAGAGAGAGAGAGAGAGAGAGAGAACTGGGAGTGACGTTGGCACGAGGGATCGATATATCAAAGGGGCCATTGTTTAGCAGGTGTGCTTTGATATGCGCCAGATTAAGGAGGTGAGAGTCCGCTGGATATCGCTTGGGGGGATATCGCCGCGGGATCGGCATTCTTGCCTCAGGGGCTGGATGACGGAAGCCAGCGATGGATAATCGGAGAAACGTTTTGCCAGGCTATAAATCTTTGCTCTTCGGCTCCAATAAGCGCTTTTGTGGAACTCCGGCTAGGGCTAGTTAAGATCGGTACGGAAATCGGATGGAATCGGTTTTACGAATTGGGAGTTTGCTGACCCGAAACAATTAATGGTTTGATTTATCGTTTGATTTTTCATGTTCATCCATAGATTATCTAATGACTTTGAATAATTGTACGTAGTTAGAATGTTTTAGGAAAGAATAGACATTTTAAAAAAAACTTTTAATGTAATAGTTTTAAGAGTTATATTACAAAGTTCACCGAGTTGTAGACTTCATTCGCTTACATATTTCCTTTCAAAATTTTATAAAATTTAAGGTCTTTTAAAATAATACAAAAATATAAAACATGAGAATTTTAACAATAATTAATTTAAACAAAAACTAATACGTACAGTTATGGTATTGTAAAATTTAAGAATAAAAGTTATTCAAACAGGCATTAATTAAGTTATTAATTTAAAAAAACAAATTAAAAGTAGGTCGGGTGTAATAAACTATTTTGTTTATTTTTTTGATGTTTTTTTAGGCTTTGAATTTACGAAAAACTTTAGGGTCTTCGCTAGTCAAGGCACATTTTAAAGTACACAAGAGCTTAAGAAATCTCAAAAAATTACTTGATTTAGTTTGTAAGATAAACTTCTATGCATTTAAAATAGACTCATTATATGCAATCTTTGCCAGAAATTCTCTTCTTTATTTTGACACAATGTTGATTTATACTTTGTAAAACTTTCCATGCAAAAACCAGTGCGACAAAGTGATAAACAAAAGTCTATCCAAAAAAATCATAAACCTAAAAATAGCATATATAATATAGTCAAACGATTGATAGAAAACATACATAAAGTTAATTAAATAATAATAACTAGAGAGGGAAGATCAATCTATAAACTAATTCTTACGATCTTGCTCAAATAAATTAATTCAAATTCTAAATAATTAACAAAAATTTGATTATTCCACTATTATTATTACTATTTCATGCAAAAAATTTGCGAAAATTCGTAGCACATATATGTGTCACGCCCCCGTAAACCTGTTAAGGATTGCTCTATGTATGTTCGTATATTAATGTCTGAACAAATCGGACTCGTTCTACTTAACGCACGCGTAGGCGTATACAACCTACGTATCCGATAAACTTCAACAATGTTCCATACGGCACAACTTTGTCTAAAGCATGAAACTTCTATTTTATTCCAAGAAAAAAAATAGAACCTTTTAGAGAAATAAAAAATTACCCCATCCTTAATTATACTCCTTCCAATCCCTATCAGCATTCACAATCCCCTAGTTTCTTCAACTTCTTAAATTTCCGTAAACACAGCCGCTTCCTAATCTACTAGATTCCAAACAACCCAGGCCCCCATCCCCCTTAAACTTAGCGCAAATTAATTCAAGCTTCAGGTCCTCGGTGTAAAAAGCAAGAGGCTCAAAAGCCGATAAGACTAGTTTCTTACCGCGCCTCGGACACATTCGCGTCACGGGCAGGAAAGCGACGGGAAAGTAGATAAGCCAAGGCAAAAGCTACCGGACTGCGAGAATAATTGGCTTGGGTTCTCTCTGCGTGATACAGGCCGGCGGTGCTTGTATTCGATGAATTAACGTCGCTGGAGAAAAGGAGCGGGCGCCCGGCTACGGCGCTTTTTTTTTGTCGAGTATAATGAGCCGCTGTCGGCGGCGTTATTTATCGCCGGCGCACTGCAGGCAACGACTGCCGTTCTCTCTTTTCAAATTGACCCCTAAACGATATTTTCCGACTGTCTTGCCGCCGCCAGAGTCTCGTAATTCTTTTTTCTCCTTTCTTTTCTTTGCTCGGCTTGCCACCGGGCTTCGCGGGGATAATTGACTTGTTTAATGACTGATAAAGGAAATATTCCGAAGCGCTGCTTTAATTAAAAACTTTCTGTTCGTGCGCTTTGAGGAGTAGACTGAAAGGAGGGCTCGTTTTTTCTGGGATGTTATGGGGTTGCTGACATGCTATGCTGGCATTACAAAGATAATGGAAAAATCCTTATACTTAAGTTTTTTTTTTAATATTGTTCTTTCCAATCTTCAAATCCATATTTTTATAATTTTTCTAAAAAAATTCTAGCTAACAGTCTTTATTTTCTACTTGTTTGTGATGTGTAATGGTATTGTAGTATGACATACTGTTCCTTTCTTTCTGATTACTTCTAGCTCTGAAGATGAATAAAACTATATATCCTTTCTTCTTATATATGCTGAACATTTGCAGAAAATTGCAAAACACCGTCATTTTTTATTTCCAGAGAATACAACTTTTCTCTCGTCCATTAGTTAATGTGAATAATAAATATCAAAAAAATAAAATAATGTGATATAAAATTTTATTTTATATAAAATCTGTTTCAATTTTTATACCAGAAATAATGGATCATTGCAGCAAAAAATTCACGTACATTTTATCCAATTTAATAATGCCCGCATCAGAATTGATAACCGTCCAAAGCATCAGAAAAACACTCGAAAAATAACATTATCAAGCCAGCGTCACCGACAACATTATTCCAGGCGAAAGTGCAGGCACGATAGCGGCCGTCGATGCCGTCGGCAAACGCATCGCAGGTAAAAATTAATGCGCAAACCAGAAGGGGTAACAGGCTCGTTGTTTTGGCATCGTCAGCCTGTTTGCCGAAAGCGACGTCCTTCAAACGAGCCGTGACGTCACACCGGGAGTAGCGAGTGCACGCGCACACTCGCAGCCACAGCCTCATACATCTGCATATTATGCGAATCCGTAGAGCCTGCGCAAACTGGAGGCGGCAGGGGCGGCGGGGCTGGCGGTTTAAGGCCTCGCGCTGCTGCCGCTGCCACATATCCTCCAGGTTGAGTGCTCTAATTAAAACTTCCGAAAACAATTGCAGGCAAGCAAGAGGCGACGTGTTGCGCGCCGGGGCAAACTCGACATATTGTTCGGAAAACATTTGAGGCTGATGGCATATTACGCGCGAGCGCAAGACAGAATGTATTTACTGGCTCGTTAATGAAGAAGTTACGTTATTTCGTTGCGCTCGTATACATGTATACGCAAGTGGATTCGTCATTTGACATTCCTTAATTAAAGATAAAATCGCGTATGAGTGATCCGACTGCTGAGAAATGATTGTTTTCTCGAGTATTAATGTCATCGCGACGACGACTGTGATCCGCTGTGCGAACGTGAATTATTCATTCGTGGAATGTACATATACATATAGACGGAGGTGAGAGACAGGGCTTTCGTCTCTCTGTCAGCGATTGATTCGTCATAGCTCTCGGCTTTCGTATATCTAATTTTAATTACAGCAGCTTTTTATGGACAGAAGATAGATCGCCGTTAATGGAAATGAATCTAGAATGGTTGGAGCTTCAAGCGGGGCTTACTTTGCAGTAGTCGGTCTTGATATAATTAGACGAAGATTAATTTTCGCGGACGCGTGATCGGAGCACAAAGGGTGTATTTAAGCTGAACTGTATAATTCAGAAAGGGGTGCAATATAAGTTCCGTTTATAAACGGAAATGAAATTCGTGTATGCTAATCTTGGAATAACACGTTGAACGTACATATAAACGCAAGCAATTTTAAGGTATTTTAAACCGAGTATGCCGTTTTCGAATTGAGTTGATTTCCTGCTTCAGGAGCTCCGAAAAAACATTCGCTCGCTCCATTTATACATTTTCAGTAATACTCGAATTCAATTAAAGTTTATCCCGCTATACGAAAACAGTATTAGAGTTCGTGCAAGTTACAGCTAGCGTTATGTAGTTTCATCGGTTTTCATTATTGCCACGTTCAAGTGATCATGACGTCATCTCGTTACGAATTTCAAAGCGCAATATCCCTGCACTTTTTTGAAATGAGCAAAAAAAACACATAATACGAAAAGTTTAATAATTGAATGGCACTAGAATACCCAGTCGGATACAGGAGGTTTCTGGTTACATATTTTCAGGAATGCCGAGCGATATGAAAGTAAAATATTCAAAGTGAATTAAAAAGTTGCCCGTGGGAAACAAAACTTTTTCTCCGAGTCGCCGGCGGCCTGATCATCTAATTTAACAATGTCATTGCCGAGTGTTTGCCCTGTGCGGGAGAGCAAACACGGCCGATTTTTACATATATTGACGCGAGCGCGCGCGACGATGCTATAGTTACTTTCTGCACGGAAAAATTCAAGGGTGTGGATATCTTGCTGTCGCAGGCGCTTGTAGTATTTTCCCCAATCCTAAACGTGATTCGTTTTCGCAAATTGACGTTTTTTGTAGAGAAGAGAGAATGAGAGAGAGAACAGTTATTTTATACCACTGTATCATATTTCCTAATATTTTTTAATCTGAGAACTTTTAATTCAGTTTACAGAACTTTATAAAAGTTATTTTAATAGAATTCGAAACCGCATGCTTAGATTAAAACGGGACTAATTTTTTTGCATACCTGACATGCATACTTCTAAAATAACTTAAAAATTATGGGAAAAAATAAAGGTATAATATTTAATGAAAATTTATTTCTGACAAATTCTCATAAATAGATTTTCAAGATACGTATATTAAAAAATGGCTTTTTTAGGTTTGAAAAAAGAAGATATACAATTTTAGTTCTATCAAAGTTATTGAGAATTGTCGAAACATTTATGGAAAAACGTTGATGAAAAAATAAAGCGAATAATTATAAACAACAAATATATATTTGATACTTTTTTTTATAACAACAAAAAAGAGATAAAATAAAACTAAAAGTATGACAAAGAACCTTTATATATTGAAAACAAAAGATGGGTTAATTTTTATCGGATTAAAAAATTGGGATGATAAGAGTATAAAAAAAATGATATAATGAAAAAAGAAATTGTGTAAAAGTTGAATTTATTACTTTATTTAAGTAATAAATTAAAATTAAGCACAAATAATAATTGAAAACTAATTTCATGGCATTTATTACGAGCAAGGTATTGTTTTGTTCTGTCCGTTCTCTTATCCGCAACTAATTATTTAAATTATTTAATACTAACTACCAACAAAATGAATAAATTAATTATAACTATACGGTTATTTAAATATACATAAAATATAATATCTTTACACAAGGCTTGAACTAAATTGCGTACGTAAAAATAAATAAGTAACACACTTGGCTCATCAAAGCTCATAAGAAATTTCTTATACTTTACATTTTTATAACGTCATCTATAGTGTGATTATCCAACAATCTTATTATCTATCAGCACCCACCATTATCCCATCACTATCTTTTGGAATATCCAAGAAAAGGGGTTTTATCTTGTTGAAGCTTATTCTACGTAAGAAAAGCAGTTTTGATCAAGCAGAGAGATTCTTCAAAAAGCAAACTGACCATGACTCCATAAACTCCATAACTGAATAAGACTCCAGTTATCTCCTCAACATAGCTACAATTTGCAATAATTAAGATTCGCGTCTTATTTTAATGGATTTCCACTAACCATAACCAAACCAATTAACGCGCGAAGTGTGTCTCTGCCTTCTTCAATTCTAATAAATCACAATGTTAAAAAACCAATTAATTTTTATACCTGTTCCTTCAGACACTACCTTACCGGCCGAAACCCCCCGCGTCATTAACTCAGACGGTCGAAAGAAAAGCTCGATATCTCAATCAAAATTCAATTACCTCCCTTCCCATCAGCCTCAATTCCCGCAAAAAAGCCTGATTAAACGTCCAAACTGTCCTCGCGATATCCCAGCTACCAGCAAAGCCTCATCTACGATCCCTCCCTCCGGCATCTTAACCACCTCGGCTCGTTAATAGAAAAAGCGCGCTTCCTCGACACCTATATAACTACGACTCCCCCTCGTTTTTTCCACGCCGCACGCTTAGCCGCAGAGCGAAAGAGAGAGAAAGAGGCGCAGACAGTCCTCGGAACTTGCGCATGGATTAGGATCGGCCGGCGCTACTCGCGCGCGATTCTAATGCTAAGAGGCTCGCTTGCGATCGATGGTGTGTGTGTGTACGTGTGAGTGTAAGCGTGGCGCTGAGACCGAGGGGAAGGGGCTCTCGGAATGTTTTATTTTACTCGTCCAAGGCCGGCGAACCCCTGGTGACACCTCTGCGCTTGATCGATCGCGAGCGCCTGCCTGCCTGCTCGTCGCAAACTTGGTGAACCCCCGTATATAGGAAGCTATATACGCGAGCTACGTTTTCACGATCGCCGCAGCAGTGGAGCCGTCGGTGGCCCTCGACTTTTTTAAAGAGGGGGTGGGCTTTTATAGATGCGCGAGCTCTCTCTGTGCTTTGAGAAAATGAAAAGCTCGTTTGAGAGGGAAAGCTCTATATGTTGCGCTGGGGTCTTTAGAGCAGTAGGGTTATAGATTCGGTTTATTGAAAGGTTTTAACGATGTTTCAGCTGGCGGGCTCGTTGACGCGGGGGGGATCGAGATTTTAAAAATGCGATAACTGCAGTAATATGGATTTTAATAATTTAACGCGCGGGAAATTATTTCGTTTATTATTCTAGTGTGTTATCGCTCGAGAGATCGATACGTTATGTCACTGCGACTACTTAGTCTCATTCATTATTCACGGAAAGTCTTATTATAAACGCTAATGAATTCATAGGCTAAATAATTAATTGATTTAGTTATCGGAAAAAAAATCGTCGGCTTCAAGTACATGTTTATTCATTTAAATAACGCCGAGTAAATACATATACGTATCCACGGGCACACCTGGACGATTCGTCGCGTGCTCAAAAATCCCGATTACATTTTTCGTCCAAAAGCCAGCAAATCCTCTCTTTAATGACGCACTATCGCTAAAACAGCCTTCGTTAATTGCACATTCAAAGTTTAGGTGTCCCCGGCAAGTACCGATATAACCGTTAAAAAAAGTATCGACCGCAAGAAAAGAATAAGGCCTTATCTTGTTCGGCGCACGCTACTCTAGCCGCGCTCTTTAAGGTTATCTTTACCCCCATATAACATCGTTTTATTAGCAAAATACGTAACTATAAAAGTATCGCCCGTATAGTGCCAGCACGTGGCTTCCACTCCCTGCTCCAGCCTCCGGCATATTGCGAGAGTGGTCCTCTCTCTCTCTCTCTTGCCGTATCTTCGATGTCCCGAACGTAAAATATTTTACTAGCACCTTTATAGCGCGCGCGGCGCTTTACTAAAAATCGTCCTTTTACCTTGGCTCGTTTTTTTCGGCGCCTCTCGGATTTTTCAGCCGAAAAAACGAGTCCCTCATACACCCGTCCGTGTGTATCTGTATCGAATTTAAATTATCGCCCCCGGCGCTTTTTGCTGCAGCCAGCTCTCCGTATTCTTCTTTTTCTCCTCTTTTTTTATTAATTTCTCCAGCTCGCTCCTTCGAGGCGCGCTCGATCGGAAAGCTATTTCTCCGCGCTCGTATGTGGAGTCTGCGTCCGTTTGTGTGTACGTACGCGGCCCTCTTATCTCTATAAAACGTCGAAACGTAAAATTTATATCGGCCGCGACACGGTATAAAAAGCTTATTACTCGCTTCGCGCGTGTAAAATTTTCTCCGCTCTCGCCTGAGGCTTGGTTGACGATTTTTTTTCGTCGAGCTTGATCGATACTTGGAATTTTCGAAAATGACGCGTAAAATTTTGATGTCGGATCGCGGAGGACTGTGGTCAGGCGGAAACGACGTGAGATCGTTGCTGTAGGTCTATTCAATTGGAGGAAACAGCTCGAAATCTGTCATTATTCTTTTATGAATTATTCCAGCGATTCGTAACTGTTATAGAGCTTACCCGAGCGTACTTTCACCAGTCTACATGGTAATAGACGCGAATTTCGCGTTCGCCGTGAATCCTGATGTCGCTATTATACGAATAACCCAAAGAGCGCCATTACAATGCCGTAATTGTTGTCGACGAAACAAAGGAGTAGGTGCGAGCCGTTAGCAAAGATTATTACTTTCGCCCTTCCGTAGACATTCGCATGGCCAGCCTTCGAGCAAGCCCCTTACGCCTCTGTCCAAGAATCCGCATGCTTGGAAGGTCACAAACGTATATGCGCGTCCGCAAATATATCTATAGTTTAACAATCATTCGTACATATAGAGCCTCGAGCACGCATAGTTTGTTTACCTCGATCCGCGAGTATAGGGCTTATGTATACACTCTCGCTTTCTTTCTCTTCGTTTCTGTCTCTCTCGGACTGTATAAGAGCCGTAAACGTTAAGGTTCACGAAAGGAAATGGCTTATCGATTTAGGGCCGCTCGGCTCGGCTCGGAACGCTACACGTTAATATCAATCCGAATGTCTTTCTGAAGTTTTCTTAATTATGCACGACATGAAGATTTGTGCGTGGAGTCGCGCGAGCGAGCGAGCGAGCTAGTCGAGGCTCGAGGGTGTAGCTATAGGAATAAATGTTTGCGAATGCCTGTTGAATGGTTAATGTATTACATGCACGCGTGTATCGATTACTCGCCAGACTCTTATTGTGCTTTCGTCAATTTTTTATGAGATGGAAACATATTTTTATATACCCGGCTGTCTATAAATAAAGCTTTTTTCGACGGCGGGGTGTAAACCTTGGTTTTCAGCTGCAGTTGAGATACGGCTCTATTTGGAAGCTTTTGAATTGATTTTCTAAACGTTCATAACTCTTATTATAAGTTGCTTTTCTTTTTAATGAAAATTAATGTATTCATTGATTATACAAAGTTGTTATCGTTGAACACAATATTATAAATTTTTCGAATTAAATATATCTGTCACCTTATTGCTTGTAAAAACAAATTAGTTCGGGAAAGTTATTGGAATTTTAAATTATTAAATTATTAATGGATGCATTTAAAATTCATTACTTTTAAAAATTGATCATCGATTGATCATTTACAGCTTTATCAATTTTAACAAAAAGTATATAAGCGTTTAATTACCAAACTTCACAAAAGTTATTCGCAATCATTTTCACAAAAAGTGATTGGAAAAATGGTAATAATTCATACAACTCCTTTTTTGGCGCCGTTGTTAAGGTAGTGTGCATTACTTCCCACATTCGAAAATATTCTGTTATAGACCTTGCGTGTTCTACCTTATTCACTGCTAGTACTACAGTTGGTTAATTCGAAGCTTTACTGATAGATGGCAGTAGGTGTACTCCTCCAAATTCAGTAAATTGTCGATTATGAGGATAAACATAAGACTTTGTTGTGTCCCATAACGCGTTAGATCTTTTTTTTCCTTTCTTGATACATAATTTATCAATTTATTATCTTGTTTGTCAACAAGTCAAAAAATGTAGAAGAGGGTAAATATCCTTGGGTTCTTTTGTTCTGATGACAAAAGACATACATTTATAAATATTTATAAATCTCAAATTATTATTGATTTCAATGTAAATAAACCAATAAAGAGAAAATGCTTTCATATATTTGCATAGTATAGCAGCTATGGCGTTTAACATGACACAGTACGGCGCGTACCAATGTGATGCGATAGGTGACTGCGAATATGTGTCAAATTATAAATGAAATAAATATAAAAATAAAGTTCCATACATTATTAATCGGAGAATAATTATCCCTTTGAAAAGTACATCAAACAGCAGCGGACAAATTACCGATGATTAATAGCCGAAAATTATTTTCTAAAACATAACGCCGTCATGATCGAGCAGAAGTTTGATGCTCCGATGATTGATTTTCAGTGGTCTCTTTGTCCATGCCCGTTCCGATGTACCTATATTCGCGCATAGAACGCGCGGGTGCGCGCAGGGCCGCTTTCCATTGTGCCGGCCATATATTGACATTCAGCAAGCCATAACGAGAGGCTCGCTGAAAAAGCCATTGGGCTGCCTAATCGGCCATAATGTGAATTACAGCCGTTCTAGTTTCCTCCCCGCAGGGGCTAAATATAAACTCTTTTTTCCGGCCCCGGGGCTCTCGCAGTCTTGTCAGTTTTAATTATTTTTCTCCCTAATTGCGCGGATCGATCGGTCAAAATGACTCCGTCACGATTGTAGGCCATGATAAATAATTAGCTGGCGAGCAATTTAGAAAGGGTTTGCATTTGCCGGCTTTCGATGCTATTTTTTTTCTCTGGGCTTGATTGAAACGCCGTTATTTTGGATATTTCGAATGAGTTGGATGTATATTCTTTATTTAGAGTCGAAGTTGCCGGATGGAATGAAATTTTCAGGGGAAAAATCAGTTTTCGTGCATTAACTGGATAATGCCGGCCGCTATTGGAATTTATGGTTTTGGATTCATGACACAGTTTCCGAGAGTATACAAATGGCTCAATAAGAATCTAGTAGAGCTCATTTCGCTGAGAAATGACGTTATTAAAGCTGAAAATTGAAATTTCTAATAAAATAGTTTATCAAGAGGTCAGCCGCGGGGAAAAATATAAAATTAGTGGCTCGATAAAATGCGCCGTATGAAGAAACATCGCTATTTTCGGCGGCAAGGCAGCTCATAAGCAATTTAATCTTTCAGAAGCGCGCGCACGAGAATAACAGAAGTGATTATTAAATTTTCAATTGCCGAGCGTCTTGGAGTCGAAGTTACGAAGACTCTCCGCGCGCTCCGAGGCTTGAATATAGAGGTGGAAACAGTTGTAAGTAATCCACAGGTACAAGTAGCGCAAGCCAAGCTCTATTCTCTAATTATCTCGCCGGCTCCTAATAAATAACGCGCGCAACATTATCCAGTGAATTTAACGATAATATTACAATGTAAATTGAGAATATAACGCGAATACGAGAGCCCGGCCCGAGGGCTGCACAATGCCTGTCTCGGGGCACTACCCCAACCTAGTGAAATGCCTCGCGAGTAAGTTAAAAGCCACCTACATGTGTAGATTCATTAGAAGCGCGGCCTCGCGCGCGCTGCGAAGTAGAGACTTGGGGTCTGGGGAAGGAAAGGGATCGTTAAGGACCTCATCAGGAAGATTATGGTTACATCGCGGGCTGCTGCTCCCTGCGCTCAGCTCCGTAGCAGCCGAGGGGCCCGCCCGGAACCTGATCTCTCAATCTTTTCCTACTCGAGACTGAAAATTACTGCTTAATCAGCGAAGAAAAATGCTAATGCGTCGCCGTATCTCGGGTAACCGGGGAATCTATGCTGCCGAGCTGTGGCTATATGCTTCTTTTCCGCGAGTTTAAATTTTCAGGTGATATGTTTGCTTTTGCCGCTGCTGAGCTGATGGGAGCCTTGTGATAAGGCGAGAGATGAGTTCTGTGTTTTTCTAATTGCTTGATAAATGTTTGCAATAGGGAGTCGATTTGTTCAAGTTATCAATTATGGAAAAATGGTATTTTTAGGTGTATATTCGTAAACAGTAATTAACGAACCACATTAATGTTATGACTATTCAATGCTACTAATTGTGCTCTTATGAAACGGCCATGAATTAGATATTGTAATGAATTTCTAACTGTAAAGCAATCTGCAAGCTCTGTTAATCTTCGAAATATTCCAGAATTTCGGTCAATAAACCCAGCGCATCCAAATATTCATGTAATTTTAACAATTAGTAAAATATTTATGAAATTAAGAGTAAAGTAACAATTTGACGAAGAGTAAGTTTCAGTTTAAACAAGTTTATCTAAATTGCTTTATTATTTATCATAAACTGAAAACACGAGATAATAAATTTCGATTAACAATAACGATTTTCACAACAAGCAGTAAAGAAGACAGCGCGCATTTGAGCAAGACAATATGCTTATCGCGTCGACTGGTCCAAGAAGCCAGCCTGAGCCTGCATCTCTCTGAAATGTCGAGCAGCTATTCCAAGTAGCGCTCAGCGCCATTATCCACTTTAATTCTCTCTCTCTAATTCCGCGTAAATAAGCGCTCCTCGCTTTTTGCAAAAGTGCATGCATTAGGCGAGGGAGCAGGGATTTAAAGGGCGGCGGTGTGCGCGCGCGCGCGATCTTCGAAGATTGGCCCGAGCGTAGGCGGTTAAACGGCGCTCGAGGGCCGCGGAAACGTCACAAATTACCGAAGCGCCTCGCGCTCGGCTAGATAACGAGAGCGCGCGGGCCGATATACACCGGCAAGCGCGGAAGTGCGAGGGAAAGATGAAGAGGCTGCTGCGGGAGGAGCGAGCAAAAAGCTCGCCGAGCGCAGAGGGAAGAATATGCAGAGGAGAGAGAGAGAGAGAGAGAAAAAGCGAGAGGGAGAGAAGGTTGGTCGATAGTGCTTTGTGCTAATCTTAATACCGCGCAGGACGCTGCAGAAAGAGAGGGAGAGGAGAAGAGTCGTCGTTCCACCCTCCAGACCGCAATGTGATAGTGCACATGCGGGAGCCCGCCGCGCGCACCTCGTTTTCTCTTTCTCTCTCTCTCTCTCTCTTTCTCTCGCATACAGACGCCCCCGCAAGCTAGCTTCTTCTCCCCGCCGGCCTTTTTTCTTGCCCCCCTCGGCTCGAGTCTTTTGTTTTTATACGCTTTCCTCGCGCTTGCGGCTCTCGATTTTCTTTGTTTTCACTTGAAATTCGTATTGTATGCAAAACCCGATAACGCAGCCTGCATCCGAATGTCGTCTATTAAGGGACGGAGACTTGTAAATTAGAAGCTAAAGTGGCCTGTCTCTGGGAGAGAGCCTGGCGGAGAAGCACGAGGAGAGTGTGTGGCCCGACACCCTGCCCTAGTAAGGGACTGGAAAACTTGCGTCGATACTATTACGACGATAGCTTCTTTCTCGCGCTTCTTCTTTTTCCCTTCTATTATTTGATTTTCCTAGCTCGGATTTATTCGAGACTGTGGCTGGGAATAGTTTTGCTCTAATGAAATCGAAATTGTCCTTTGGGTGTTGGATTTGTAACAACAACTTTGTTATTTCAAACGATTAAAGGCAACTGCGGAGAATGAACTTGTATATAAATGTTGAAATAAACGTGTTAATTTTGGAGAATAGGGACCCTTTTTTTTGGTACACGGCTCCCTTTTTGATTACGAGAAATTTATTCTCTATAAATTAATATAGCTTGAATTAGGATGTACCGTTAAATTAACACAGCGATAGTACATTTTTACTGCTTTGCGTAAAATAAGCTTTTCATTACGTATAAAATCTTGGAAACGTACAATAATTCCACTGTATTTCATATCATTTGCGTAACTTTCAACTTTCTAAATAACAAGAAAACATTTTACTTTTATAACGTCGCATTTTGCTTCCGAAGTAACCTATATGTTCTTGAATCGGTAATATTTTTGTCGTAATATTTTCTCCTATCGTTATTTTATGAGCACTAATGGTTTCTCCATCATAATAATTCGATAAGTAAACTTCTGTTTTATCCTGCATTAACCTGGTTTCAACCGAAATTTTATAATTTATTGAAAACATTTTATTGAAGTATTCTTGAAATAAAATGACTTTATATTTTACAAAATACAAGCGCAAATATAATCTCAGTTCTTTTTTATTTAAACTATGCAATTTCAAAAAATCCAACTTTTACGAAAATTCTTATTTTTACAAAATACCTCTACAATTTTTCTGCATAATATTATCATATTTAATCATACTTTATATTCATTAAAAGAATTTATATAAAATTAGAAATCTTTCTCATGCAAACAACTGAAACAATTTATTACTTTTTGAACGTTGACTGACGAAATAAAAAATTCAAGTGAATCAATCAACCAAGCTGCTAAAATTCTCTAGAATTTCAAATTGAATTTTGTAACACACCAAGAAAATGGAGTAAAACAATAGATAAAAATTCTATACAAAACCGAAATACGCAATTTTCAGGAAGGGAATTCAGAAATGAAATTTATATTCCTAAAAAAGATTCCTCGAAAGTTTAAAAAATACTCGCGCATATATGTGATGAAACACTTTTTTGTTAACGGGTGTAACTTTTTTGCTATTCATGCGCGAAACCGACTAGACACGTTTCATTTTGCGTGTATTTCTCACAACAACGGTTGCTCTCTTGTTTAGCATAGAGCTCAGCTTTTTATTACTCTTTCTAAAAAATGATATGTGATGTTCTTTTATTAAAATTGTTGTACAGGAATAAAAAACTTTTTTGAATATATAGATATATCCCTAAATAAAAATGAAAATTTGCTATGATTTTTCTCTATTCTGCATTGTTGCATAAAATTACAATTTCCAGAACAATGCGAGTTCCGCAATTTAACATTAAATTTAAGACAGAATTATTATTTCGATCAATTTAGTCATTGTAAACAATAGTATTAATTAATCTAAACAGAAAATCATAAACGTCGCTTTGAATTCTACCAAGCCCTCAAAGCACAAATAACAAAAGCATCATTTCAATATCGTTAATTTTTCCCGGAAACTTAAACGAAAATTAAGCGCGCTCAGATGAAGCCGAGCTCCATAAGGAAATGCTCGGGAGCTCGTTAGCCCCAATCGAATAAACACGTTTTTAGCCGGGCAATCTCATTAATTACAGAATAGCCCCTCATAACTCCACTAACTACCTATGCATCCCCCACAACAAACAGACACACAGCGCGCGCGAGAGATTCGCTCTCCCCTAAATCCCTCTACGCGCAATTCCCTCCGAAAACAGCGCCGAAATTCTCTATGTATATATAACCCCCCCCCCCCCCGCGCGCGTTTTGGCATGTATACACAATATAAGCGCCCGGTGCGCGTCGGCAAATGAATATGAAGTCTGGCGGAACGATGCTGCCAGCCCAGCAGAGATAGATCGAAAGCCTTCGGCGCGGCTGTTCCGCAAGTGCGCCAGGTCATACGGAAATATCGCGCGAGCTCGTGCCGGCAGGTTCGCGCGATTAAAAGCTACACTGCCTATTTTTCACTGTACAGTAAGGGAGAGCGGCCTGCGCGTGTATCTCTCTCTCTCGCGAGAGCGCAAATATTTGACGACTGGAAAGTTACTGCGCGCGTGCTGATATTCGAAACCCGTTACGATTCCATCTGCGCACGTACGCGCGCAGCCAGCCGCCTCTCGTTTTTTCACTCCCTCTAATCCTTTGTGGCGCGCGGAGCTGGAGAGCACGAGAGAGATAGACTCGGAGATAGTCATAAAGTGGCGCAAAGGCGTAATATAATCGGTGCGCGTCCGGTCAACTTGACCTTGCCTCTGTGCTCTCGCATACGTTCTGCATTTGTAATGTCTCTCGCGTAACCCTCTCGATCACCGCACACGAAGGTGTTGGCCTGCGCGCGCGGAAATTCGTCGACCGAGCGAGCCAGAGAGAGAGAGGAAACCGGTTTTCCCCCCTGGGGGGACGAGAGAGAGAGAGCAGAGCAGAGCGCGTGGGCGTTCTATGATACAGCCGGACGCGTGCACTGCGTAAATATTTAACGGGCGAAGAATTACGTTGCCGCCTCTGCCGGCGACGCGCGCCCGAGCATGCGGGTGTCTGTCGGCGAGTGCCCTGTGTGTATGCCGACGGTATACGGCTTTCCGGGGGACGCTGGTTGTCCTTGCGGAAAGAGAGGGAGAGAGAGGATGGAAGGAGCCGGGATTGTGGCTGGATCTGGACTCGCCAGAGGGAAAGGTTGATTTAGGTACAGCTGCGAGAATGGGGATCCTTCTTGAAAAAGGTAATTAGAGAGAGAGAGGGAGCGGTTATTATATGTGGCCGGGAGTGGTTGGAGCGTCCATTGATAGCCGCCAACTGGGCAAATAGTTTTATATGAAATTTTAGAGTGCTCGGGAAACTTTCGGCTTGATGGCTCTTTGAAGTGGCCGATTTTCGCTGGAAACCCAGATTGCGCAGAGGGCGACTGCTTTGCTTCAGATTATATGCAAAATATTGGTAATTTAATTATTTTGGCGTACTCCTTGGTTTTCTGAACTCAAAATTGTAATTGTTGTTCGTGTCCAAAACAGTGTTTGCCGTAATGCGATGGTAAGTTTCCGTTGGGATTCAGGCACGTGGAAAGGAATTTTAGCCCCTGTCAATTATACGTACTACTAGGTTGAGATTTAATAAAAAGGGGTAAGTATAAAGTCATTTTGGAGTAATACAAACATTGAAATTTTGGTAATGTCTCAAGAATATTCCATGACTTATTTTTTGTGATAAATGCAAATCTGAATTTTCCTTTAGCGTGGGTGATTGCACTGGGTATAAATTTGGGACACTGAGAGTCTCTTTAGACTATAATTTGCAGACGTATCAACATTGTATACAGGAAAAATATGGAACGGTGGACTGTTTTGAAAGACGCTCTGATCCTGGTAAGCAGAAACAACAACTTCAGTTCACTTTTAAGTAAATTTTTCAAACACTTTTCATGTATTTATTTCTTTTTTAAAATTCATAAACAATCAAAAGTAGTGACTAATCCAATACATTTTTTGCATAATTTTCATTATTACCTGTAATTTTTTTACAATTTAAGATGAATTGATGTTTTTATATATAAAAGAAAAGATTGAGACAAAACCTTCTTTTAAATAAATATATTCATATACATTTTTATTTAAGTTAGATATATAAGCATAAAGTTTAAAAAAATATAATTTATACTATTGGCAGTTAAATATTTAATTAAATAATACCCTGTTATTTTCCTTGTTCGTTCAGTTTTACCGCAGTATCTCTCTTTAATTTTACACCAGTATCTCCCTATTTGTATGATGAAATAATTATTTATATTTCTTGTTGATACATTTACATAATATATATTCAGTAAATTTCACTGAAATCAGAGTATGAAGAGAGCTTTATACATTACTAACAAAGGAGGGAGCACATAAAGTCAACCAGAGTTTTAATAATTCATAAAAATATCCATTTATGATAGAGTATCTTTTACTCATCGTAGAAAAGAAATTTAATACATAAATTTTTTCCGGTTTCAACTCAGACTGGGCTCTTAAATAACATAATACGCCCCATACACATTTTCAATATTAAATTATTCCCATCAATTATCAACACTCGAGCATACACCAGTTTTACAATCACCTACTAATTCTCAACCGAGTCATTCCCATACGCGTCCCATCCGAAAAAACTCGCCTGCCCTCCAACCCCCTAAATAAAGAATCCACAACAGGATTTCGGCCCCGCGACAATTACATCCACTCGAGACACTCCGAGCCCCCCCCATTCCAAGATCCTCGCGCTCGTTACAGCTCGCGCTTTAGCCTCCACGAGCTTCGCGATCCTCGACAGCCGGAGAAGTGTCATCGCAACCCTTCCCGCCGTCTAAACGCGAAAGAAAGGCGCGCAAAGAGCATATGCAAACACGCGCGCCAAGCGCTTATATACCCTCCTTTTTCCTGCCGGCAGCTCTCTAGCTTGCGCGCGCGCTTATTACATTCCTGCAGTCGCAGCCTTTATTGGGCCATCTTCTCGTTCACCTGGCAGGCCCTTTTATTTCAGCCGTCGCGCGGAGGGTGAGGAGGAGGAGGAGGTGGTTCGTGGGGCTGCTGCAGCACACGCGCTTGGAATACATCGCCATTCATTGAGGGGGGTAGGTAGGTAGGTATGGAGCTGCTTTGAAGAGAGCTACTGCCGGGGGGCGGCATGCTAATGTTATTGCATCGTTATGAGGAGCCTGCGTGTGTTCCGTTACTTCCTCGCGAACAACTTTTTGCCATTTGACCGTCTCTCTCCCTCTCTGTGCTCTAAACGTGTCTGTGTGAGTTCTATGTAGAGTCCAGTCCCGCTCTCTCTCTCTCTCTCTCTCTCTCAAAGGGTCACGTCAAGTCAATTATAAGCCTGAGTATGCGAGAGGAGAGCGCGGATTCGAGGGGCGCGGTGAGAGGCCGCTATTTTCATGGGGGCTTGGCTCTCGTTCGCTCGCTCTTTTTGCACCCCTCACTGGCCGTGTGACGGAAATAGACACCCATCGGCTGTGCGCGAGCGAGCGAGACAGGGCAGAAACCTGATTAAAAGGCGCCTGAATTCGAGCGGATTGAGATTTCTGATGTATCGAGTTACCAGAGCGCGCGCGCGCGCAGCCGAGCGCGCGAGCGACCAGTTGCCAATGACAGTGATTGTATATGTTTGGTTAAATTAAGGAGCGCGCGCGCCGCCGGCAGCTAGCCCGAGATCTATCACGCTGCGCGTGCACTACCTATATACCTAGTGGTTCGGGCTGCTTTTAAGCCGGCTTGCTCTCGCTCTGCTCTAGATTATGCTTGGACGGAGGGGCTGGGCTGGATGGAGCGCCGACTTTGAACTGCGCTGCTCTCGCGAATGAGGAACACGCCCATGTGAGTGTGATCGGGAGAGGCGCCGGTTTGTTTTTTAAGACTGGTGTAGTTGGATGTTGGTTTGATAAAGTGTTGTTCGGCTTCGTGATACTGCGTCTATATGCTGACGATTTTTTGGAAAAATTACTTTGTTGTTTTGTAAAACTAAAAATTTTAAAGTTACCATACATTTCAGGGTATTTATTTAGACTTGTACTAAGTTTTTCTATATCCTTTTGGTAAAATTTACTGTAAATTTTGGCAATTTCTTGGATTTTCTCAATTTGTTACGGCGTTGCAAAACAATAATCTTTTCAAAAAACCTTTCTCTGTATCTGTTGAATTTACATACATAGTAAACGAAGAAATTTAGATCTGGCTTTGTTCCACAAAATTCTTGAAAGAAATCTGTATTTTACATGAAAAAATATATGTTAATAAGTACCTTATTATACGAAGATTGTGATGTGAATCCTTAAGAATAAAAATTTTATAATCGATTACGAAAAATGTCTCAAACATAAAAATATATATATATTATCAATAAGATAACTTTATTGCTAGTTGAAATCAGAAAAAGCATCGGTTAAATGCAAAAGAAGGAATTGATTTGCTAAGACAAATTTTAAAAATAAATCACAATTTTCAATCAAGATAGCATCGCGCTCCCTGCTATCGATGGGTTTTCTCTTCTCCCTCGTTATCGACGTTCTGAAACTCGCAAGATTGAAAGAAACCTTACGGAGGGTAGCAGCATCGAGCGAGAGAGAAAGAGAAGTGGTTCTATTTATAGATTCGGATTTCTTTCAATTATGCCGACTAGCAGATGTAGCGCGTCAGTCACGAGAATTTCGAGATATCGATTATCAATGAAAATTCTGTTAGGCGAGAGATTATTTCTTGTTATCTATCTCTCTTTCTGCTTCTGCTTTGGAGGAGCGAGAAAAAACTTTTCACTCCCGATGATGTTTATACGACTTTCAAGTGGCCCGAATGTGGGAAAACAGATAATAATGTGTTGTAAGAGATTTTTTTTTCATCCCTGCCTTAAACTTTTTCCCCGCCCCATTCAATGCCGTTTCAATGTAACTTTTGATCAGTAACATCGAGGCACTTGAAAGCTTTATAGATGAGGGATCGATCGTTAAAGAGCAGCCTATGCATTATCCCGCTACCGGGTAACGTTCATTAAAATAAGAATTCGCCCAATTCAATGGAATATCGCGCGTATTGTTATTTCCAATCAGCCCTTTAACCGACGACCTCGAGCCAACTCAAGAATCCGGGGGCTTTAAAAAATCCGGCACAATTAAACAAATCCGCAGCGCGCCGGCTAATGCAATCCAATAAACAAAATGCCTGCGGCAGCGCCGCTAGCCAATATAATCCCTCGCGCAAGCCTGTATATAGCTCTCGCATTACATCCTCTCTCTCTCTCTCTCTCTTTCTCCTCCCAGCCACAAGAATCAGTAGCCCAGCGCTATGCATCCCACAATTCTACAGTCGCGAATTCCTCTCCGCCCCCGCTTTCTCTCCGCCGAGCTGGCCATTTTCATCATCGTAAAAAGAGGATCCCGCGGTTAATCCAACTAAAGTATATATACGCTCACACACACACATCGCTCTTCTTCAGCTCCGCGGAGCCGTAAAAATAAACGGAATAAATAGGGATAGCACAGAGAGGCGCGCGCGTTTCCCTTTCTAAACATTCCGAGGAAAATCTGCAGCGCCGCTCTCTCTCTCTCTCTGTGTGTACAGCACATGGATAACATCCGGCCTCTACGTAGGCTCCGGATCTCCGGCCTTTGCGGAGTGTAGTCCGGTCCTTGACGATCTCCCCAGCACCGTCCGACAGTGAGACACGGCGCACAAACTACACGTCTGTCTCGCTCTCTCTCTCTCTGCGGCCTTGCCTTCTCTTCTTCTTTTTGCTGCGCTCTCGGCAGAGTATAGAGCTCGGCTGGGGGGCCAGGAAGTGGACCCTCTGTAATTAGCGCCGGCGCGCGCGCTCGCGTGCGACAAAGGACTCGGCTTTGCGCCCGGGCTTTCGCGCTCTCGCTTGATAGCCAGCCTGAGGACTGCCGGAGCTGCCGCTGCTGGCCTTTGAGGCCGGAGAGAGGGGCAGAGTTTGAGACTTAAACTTGATTTTTTGACTAATTTATATGTCCGCGAGCGAGAAGATTTTGTGGACAAATACGCTTATGGCGCGGCTCTCTGCTTTCTTTGCCCCCGGGCTTTGAGCTGCTTCAATGAGCGCTTTGTGGTTTTTACGCTAAGCCCGGCTGGCTCGCTAACGAATCAAAGCGAATAACCTTAGCGTTAATTCGCCGGCAAGAAATGCCTATTTTTCTAGCGCTTCTTTATTTAGCTAACGGGGCAATTTCATTAGTATTGTTATTATATCAATTTCGCCTTTATTTCCTAAATATTATAAAATAATCAAGCGTAATAAAGACAATTTGCCCATATAAGTCTTCATAAAAATACGGAAGCCGCACGCGTAGGGCTTTTTATAAATACATAATGACCTTATGAAAGCTTAGCAATAAAAAGCCGTTCTTTATTCATACTGCAAATGCATTGGAAATAAAAAATTCACTATAGAGCGAAGACTCTATTAACAGAGAAATAAACAGCGCCGACGGCTGCGCGCCACATATCCGCAGTAGTAATTTTATTCCTCGATCATACGTCATTTATTATAAAGCTATATAAATCCGGTGACGTTACAATATAGCCCAGAAAAGCGAAGGGCTCATCGCGTCCACTGCGCTCAAAGTTATATGGTTATTTAACAGCGGAAGCGCAATTAAACTTTAACACGATTCATCAATTCCATCGTTGAATTCAAATTGCGCCTTAATCCCGCTCTCTCGCTCTCGCATCGAGCCCGCGCGCTCCGTATTCCATTTTTCGATTAATACATCCCCCGTGGTCAGAGCGGCAGCGCGCAGCATCCCGAGAACAAGGCCAGAAAAAAAGCAGCGCGCCCGCTTTTTTTTTTTTTTTTAATATTCAATTTTCCCGCAACTACGCCGGATGAAAGAGAGATTTCCTGCCCGATACTATATAGACTTTGACGTGGCTCTCTCCGCTTCCCCCAGCGGAGCGAGCCGGCATCGCAACGAAAACGAGCTCGTCCCTGGAATATATGCGCTTCGTGTTTCCCGAGACAAGCAGAGGGACAGAAAGGAGCGGAAAAAAGCAGCAGCGGCGAAATCCAGCCACGCCGAGAAAATGAGATAAGTCACGTGCAGAGCCGTAGTCTGGAAGGACAGAGAGCGAGAGAGACACTGGTGAAATCGTCCTGCGCCAGATGTGCTGCAGCCGCGCGCGGCTCGCCATAGCAGCGATATAATACGAGGAGGAAGAAGCTTCGCCGCGCGGCGAGCTACTAAGATGAGGGCCTGCGGGAAAGTTATCGCGATCGCCGGCTTGACAAATTAGCGAGTTTGTCCGCGTTTGGCGAAATCACGCGCAAGCCCGGCCGCTGATAGCATCTCATTTGGCTTCGCTCTTCTCCTCTCTCTCTCTGCCTCTATATATCTGCGTTCTCTTCGCCGAGCGATGACGAAAGCGCCGAGATAGCGCGTGAGAAAAGTTTTGCCCGCGGGCTATGTGGAGCGCCCTCGCAGGGGACTCTGGCGCGCGCGCGAGAGCCGACCCTTATCGCGAAATTTCAAGTGCCGGTTTAATTAAGGCTAATCTGAGCGCTCTCCGCAGGCGCAAGCCGCGAGCGGTTATTGAAATGCCGCTGACTCGATTTATGATTGCCGTGGGGTGGTTGCTTGATTTGTGCCTGTTCTTCGTTTTTTTTTTTTTTTTTTTTTTTTGTACTTGA
>JAPYZA010001880.1:0-20275 GCA_030522685.1 Eupelmus azureus
TATAAAGCTCATAATAAAAATTTTTAAAAACTTTAAATATTAGAAAATAATTTTTTTGCTAATTGCAAAACTTTCTTGTATAACCGTATCTATCTGTTTCTACTGTGTCGTTACCTACACCTGTTCATGCACAAAGTAACAATATTGAGCAATGAGGATAATCGTCTTCCTAAGTTTACCTAATTTTTCATTATCCAACAATACATTTTATATGTTTGCTTTTAAAACGTATTTCTTTTATTATTAGATTCTAAAGAGAATATTATTTAACGCGTAATCTTTTGATAAGAGCAGGAAAAATATCTATTTAAAGAAAAAGACGAATTAATTTAAATTTTATATAAAATCTCAGTGATAAGAAGTTTCTTCATTTTCTGTTATTCAAAACCATTAAAATTTTACATTAATTATAAATAATTAATATAGAATTCTATATTTTATTTTAATTTTTTTTTCTATACACTCATTACCTCACACTTAAATCAATAAAGATAATTTAATTCAAAGTTCTTTTAACGTGGTTTTTTTCATCATAGAATGGTGTAAAATTAAAAGTTTTCCTTAATCTAATAATCAATTGTATTGTTCTATGAATTATCTTATAATATTAATATAAGTCATATGAGAGTAATTATAATTATGATTTTTAACGCTCCTTTTGTAATGTAGCAAGCAACTAGAAATTACAGATAATTTTTTAATTCAATACGATTTAATTACAGCACTAAAGAATGCTTTGTTTGTAATTGATTAAATTTATTAATTTATTTATTTTGTATATCAATCTGAGATATTAGTATTAAGTATCGTTCAACTGAGAATATTAAAAATGACAGCTTAACGTTAATCTTTCCCATCAACAATTTGCAGTGATTAAAGATAGTAAATTGCTTTTACACTTGTAGGTATATGTTAATTTTACTACTCAATGCCTTAACAGTTAATACAATCATTCAATAAGAGAACTGTGTTTTATATAATTAAGGGTTTATTTTTTCATTTGCAACTTTTGATTATTAACAATTAGAATTGATGCGTTATTAAAATACTTCGTATAGCTTTTTCAGAATGTAGCATGCAGTTCTTGAATCAATTTTCATTCATATTCTTTTAAATTAATTCTGAAAAATGTTCCCTATTTTAGATTTATGATCATATTGGTGGAATAGATTTAAAAAAAAAAACAAAATATTTAAAAAAATACAGATGTATATTTAAATATTTACAATTTTTACAGAAATAAGTTAACTTTTTAAGATTATGGTATTTATTTATTTATATTTAAAAAACTAAATAAATATTTATTTTAATCACATAAAGTTAAATTTTTAGGTATATTTTCGTTTACTTACACACAAGTGTTTGCCATAATTCTTTTTTAACTGCTACTGTTTCACTGGATTTACTATTTATTATTTCCTTGTGACTTTTTAAAATTTTTGTCAAGTAAAGATATTCTGCTGAAGGGCTAGGAAACATGCATAGTTCTAGTAATTGAGATGATTTAAAGTTTCGTATCAAATCCAACCATACCTAGAATTAAAATTTTATTAGAACTAATGTAAATTGCTTTGAAAATATTACTAGATAAAATTATTAATTAACATCTTACACTCATAAAATCCAGGTATTGAGTAATAAACCACAGCCATAAAAATAATTTTTCATGAAGTGATTGATATTTGTAAGGCAGTAATAAATTTGTTGGAACATATACCATGTACAAATAAGTCCTAATTAAAACAAAAATTAAGTTATGATTAGAAATTTATAAAATAATTATATTTGACAAAAGAATATTTATATTACCAAAACACACAACACATGAAATAAAGGATTTTGGTATATATTTGCTTGACTCTTTTGGGCCATTTCAAGTATAGCATTCGACAAACATCTAACATTAAAATATCAACAGATTTTAATAGAAAAATACTACTCACAGGAGGCTGTAAACTGTAAAATTCATCAACATATTAACAAAAACAAATTTTTTATGGAGTGATATTAAAAAAAGTTTTAAATTTACCTTTGTCTAGAAATTCCAAAAACAAATAACATAAATAAGAAATTTGAAAATCCTTTTAACCAGTTATTATGTGAAAAAATTATGATTCCACTAAAATGTACATAAAAACTTTTCAAGATAATAACACTTAATTCTGCTTTTATTAGTGAATCCCATAAAAATGTTGTGTATAAAATAATAATACAGGTCAATCCACAGCTCCACAGGACATTGGATATTCGGTTTCTGCGAATCAGTGCATAACCCAAATTCCGAAAGTGTACCTACATAAAGTAACTTCTTTTGAAACTAAACCATTTAATTAATCTTAAGTATAATGACTTTAATAATTAATACGCTTACATTGAGGCACTTTTTATAAACAGCATGAAGAATGGTCCATGTAATTATCATATATAAAAGTAAAACTTTTTCGTTTACTTTTTGAACTTTATTATCCACAAAATCATTTTTTTCGTTTTCTCTTAATTGAAGACGCAGAGGAATATTTAAGTTCCAATGTAGTAAAACATCTAACCATGGTGAATAACTGCTTAGAAAGTTATGTAACATTTTTAAATACCAATGATCACCTGCAAATTAATTAAGTTTAGAAAATTAAAGAACTATATCTAAATGATTGTGAAAATGTGCCACTTACAATAAGTTATTTTACCAGCATTGCTGGCTAGTTATTTATTTTCAAAACATTATTTTAAAAAATTTTCTAATTCAAATATTTATCGTCAACATTTCTATTTGCTCTTTTTAGACAATTTATAACTGTTTGTTATAGTGATGCTATTTCCCAAGTGCTGAACACTGGACCCTAACCGTGTATCACAACAAAGTATCGAGTGATGGTAGCGCCTTTGTTGAAGTCGTGATGATAATAAGAACTACAAGAAATTCAAATTCTATTAATAGTAAAATTATCGGGCAATCGATTAAATAAAAATGACATAAAAAAATTATCTATTAGCAATAATGCAACTTCGTTGTACAGGAAATTCTGCTTAGTTTTACGCTTACTAATCATCGCTTAAATTGCATGAACTTGTTAATTGAGAATAATTTATTTTTTAAGAATATTTAAACCAATACTTGAAAAAATAAATTATGAATTTTTTATTTACATTTCTTTTATCTAAAATTTTTTCTTTTTACTAAAGAACATTCTAGTTATATTATTATAGCCACATAAACTATTTATTAACTTTATCTACATACAACAATAAATTTTTTAATTACCTGCAATAATCATAATAATAATAAAAAAAAACAAAACTATTGTATACAGACAACGCAGACAATATCAGAGTACAGACAGAGCACACAGAGAAAACGAAATCCGATATCGTTGCCATCTGGCGGCTAAACAAACAAAGAGGATGATAAAACTATATCCCGGGGTGGGCAGCTGAGCGAATCAGCGGAGTAAAACATAACCAATTAACAACTGTTTACGCGCACGATATGCAATGTTGATCGTTTCGATTTTCCTACGCCCACTCGACTTTCTGCACGACGAGCGCTGAAAAAGCGCGGCCGAAAAGGAGGAAACCGAAAGCGCCTTTGTTTGTTTTTCCTGCACGCTCTGTCTCCGCCGTTTCCACATTGTATATCACACACGTAAGCATTTAATATAAGTATATCAAGCTTTGATCGAGCGTCGTGCTTCTCTCTCTTTCAACCTGTTGATTGAGTCAGGATCGCTCGGGAAATCGAGATGCGATTGAGCACGAATGCGAATACCGGGAGAATTAAGCGTCCTTGATGGGAGAAAATTTGCGCTATTTATAGATAGTTAGTAAGTTTTATTAATTTGGAAAGTTTTATTTTATGCGCGCGCGCATGAGATGGGACGTTGGTATGTATAGACTTAGATAGGTAATTTCATCACCTGTTGCTGGATGGCTTAGTGAAGTTATCCTGTCTGTACATGATGTTAGTGTGTAATTCTGGAGTCTGAGTCAGTTGTCTCTTTTTTCTGTCTACAGAGGACTGAGCACTTTTGCACAAAATGGACAAGTTGAAGAGCTTTTTCAACGGACAGGAGGACTCTGCCGAGGAGCAGAATGGGATCATTGGACAGGTAATGTATTCAAATTTGTGCTAAATATATTGTTGTTTCTATGTAAGATAACCAAATCAGCACTGCCACTGATGACACATAGTGCCACCGTTAATCACACTTTCTGAACGTAGATAACTTGGTGTATTATTGTTTGTTAATTTTTAAAAAAATAAGAGATTTTATTTTATCTATGCATAGTAGTTTTCTTTTGTTGTTTGTGTAAAATTATTAAAAGCTGAGTTCATTAAAATATAATTGACTAATATGTTTAAGTATGATTCATTTACTATATTTATGACGTTAATATATACATATATCAAGATTTCAAAATACTTTTTAAATATTTATTTTTTAATCAGCTATGTTTCAAATAATTTTGTACTTAATATAATATCAAGAAAAAACAATTTTTTTGATTTTGAATGAATTTAGCTTTTCAATAAAATGATATAAAATTAAATGACTGTATACTGATAATAAATTTGGATTATTATTTTAATTTTAATGCAAGACTGATGTGGATTTTGTGGTAAGATTATAAGATTATTGTTCATATTTATAAAATACAATAAAAATATTGATTGTCTATATTTCCTCAGGTATCGGATTCAATGAAATTGAGCAAAAGTACAAGAATAAAAGGTTTTATTATATGTTTTGTTGTTGGAATTTTATTATCCATACTTGGTTCATTTGCCTTATTCCTACGAGGATTAACAATTTACTGTATCTTTTATACTATTGGTAATGTTCTTTCAATAGCAAGGTAAATATTTTATTCTTTATGATTTTAGATTCAACGACAAAAATTTAATTAATTCTATCATTTCAGTACTTGCTTTTTGATGGGCCCAGTTAATCAATTGAAAAAAATGTTTGCCCCAACAAGAGTTATAGCAACAATAATTGTAATTGTTTCTTTTGGATTAACTCTATATGCTGCTATAGGAGTAAGTTTTTAAAATAAATAATATATTTTAGTATATTTCAAATTTAAGAAATAATAATAAATGGGTTATATTTTTATGTTTAGCTACATAATGCTGGTCTCGCATTACTATTTATCATTATTCAATCACTAGCGATGCTGTGGTACTCATTATCATACATACCGTATGCAAGAGATGCAGTGAAAAAGACAGTTGAATCATGTATCGCGTGATTCCAAAAGTTTTTAAATGTACAAACTGAAGACAGATAATCATGAAATTGAAACATAATAAGTTTACCAAAAAATTCAGAAAACAAAATGTTTTATACAACTTTTTACAGGATAGCTAAATTGCAGTACTAAAAGTGCCTATAACAAGTAATTCTACGACACAAATATTTGTTTTGATAATTTGTCAATTTACCTACAAGCAGCACAGCAAGCTGTAAGGGGTGCCTTAAAGTACTGTTACTGATAAATATAACATTTTTAAGTTTAGCCTTTTGAAGACTTGCTTACTAAAATGTAAATTAAATTTGTAATATATTTCCTATTTATATTAAATAATCTTATTTATTATACGTAAATAAATTGTATAAAATTACGTAAAAAGTGCAGCCTCAAAAGGTTAAACAATAATTTTAATGTGAATTTAAATTCTATTACACTGCTTCCGAATTTCTTTCAATTGAATTATCATAGTCAAATATGTAGCTGACTTTGGTTTATTTTTAATAAGGATATTACAATTTTACTTCAAATCCTTTTTCTATTTACATTTAGTATTGTAAAGGAATAATATTTTTAACTGCATAAGGTTAAACTAAGCAAATATAGTTTTTTTCTAAATTTAATAATCAATTTTCATAAAAAATATATTGATACATTTTTAATACTAAATATTAATTTTTATTAAATATATTAATGTATTTTTAGTACTAAATATTAATATATAGTATATATATATTGATATTTTTATTTTTGTGCGAAAATTTTAAATTAAAAGTAGAAAAAAAGTTTAGAAAAAAATATTTGTAAGTTTATTTAATATCAAATTTGTAAGTAATCTATCTCATTAAATACTCATTATTAATAATACAATATAAACGATAATTTCTTATTTTTATTGACTAAATTAATTCATTTGAAGGAAGCAAAACTAAAGAATCATAATAATGTGAAAAAAAAAATTTATATGAATGTGAAAGTGTATATAATTTATGTATATTAAATTATTTTTCGACTAATCTAAAACTGCAGGCTTCCAATGAATTCATCATTAAAGTAGTCTAAGTATAAATTATGAAGTATTTAAAAAGTTAATATACTACTAACGTGCATTTTTTGCAAAAATTGTATAGTACTTATATTTAAGTTTCACACACAATCACACAATATTTAAGCAAAATGGAACTGATATTACCTTGAACTTATTTGTTAAGCATTTATTTTATAAATTTCTATCAACAGTCTAATATATACGATTTACTATCAAAACCTGGTGTAATTATTATATCCCATTATATTTAGTAATTATTGTTATTTTCAGTTACTATGAGTTTATAATTATTTTAGTTTATTATTTGTAAGTTTATAAATTTCTATAAATTATATTATATAAATAATATACAAAATTAAAAAAAAAAATAACATTCAAGTGTAACAAAAGCCCGTCAGCAAAGAAACATTCGTGACAGTCATCTCCACAACCCTCCAAAAAACCTGTCCATAAAATAAAACTAAAATCTTCTTCACATCATACTAAGTATCGCAGCAAACTCACCTGGCATCGCTTACATGTAAGTAGATCAGCTCCGCTTCTCCCTTTATATAGGTATATACTATTCAAACTTGACTCTCCACATACATTCGAGACTCCAAAATTCAAAGTCCCCATCGCAAATCCGTTGCTCCGTTTCTCAGCCAATCACTTCTCGCTTCCGGCCCTCTCTCGATTTTCATTCGTCAACCGTCTCCCTACCCATCACCAACTCTCGCTTTTCTTTTGCCTCTCTCGCGCCGATTTCACAAGCGTATATCCAGACCTATACTATTCGCCATCATTGTGCTTGTCGCGCGGGCTGCGGTAACATATAACCACGCGACGTTATTATTATTTATTACGATATTTTCGACTTGATCTTAGCCACGCGACCAGCGACCTGAGGAGCATCATCGTCGAGCTCGACGCTAAACGGTGAGTACTGATTTTAAAACGAGAAAAAAAGCGCTTCGCACGTTTTGACGGTTACGAATTCGTAACGGCAGCCGAGGGTATATGCATAAGCGGCGATGATTTTTGCCTTTTAAATCGGTGGAGGTCGATTCTGAGCTCCGTTTTGGAGTCCGCAGAAGGACATTGAGGTCTTTTGTCGCGATTTAGTTTCGTCGTTGCTAGTCAGAAATAACGTTTTTACAGATCTCTGGCCTCGGCTCCGCCGTGTGCCCTTTGTCCTTTTCTTTTCGTTTTCGCCGCCGCGGTTAGGGATGTACTCATACATGCGCGCGTGATGCTATGTGAATGTTTGTATACGGGCGCGCGCGCGCGCGTCGGGTAGGCGAGTTCTGACCTTTGCCGCTGCTGTGGTGTTTAACGGTTTTCTGGATTTTAAAATCCCGCGATTTTGTTTCGGTTGGATCGACGCGTGACTGTTAAATGTTTTTAAAGGGATGTAATGTTAATGGAATTATTGGATTATTGCTGATAATTATACTGCTTTCTAAGCGGAGTTGCCGAAAATTTGTTGAAAGAGAAAGTTGAAAACTGCTGAGCATAAAAATTTATTAAACGTAAATGTAAACATAGCTACTTCGATTAATAAGAGGAAATAATAAGCTAGTTGGGCAAAATATAAGTAGATTAGGTTAATAAGAATGAAAAACATAATTAAGTCTTTTTTGTCTAATTATTTTGCTAATATTTATATTAACAATAATTAAAATAAAATTATTTATACCTTTTCCAAATTTTTGTTCTTGTAACAGTAACAATGCCAGCTCCAGATATGAATCGACTGCAGTCTAAGTTTAAGTTTGCAGGCAAAAGCGATGTAAGTATTTTAATTAAGATAACCATTTTTACTTCTCGTTTATTGGTTTATTCACAAAATTTTATTTATTTTATGTAGGAAGCTCGAAGAAGGAGAACAGAAGTTTCGGTTGAACTACGAAAAGCTCACAAAGATAATCAGTTACTGAAGAGGCGAAACATCAATATTGTTGAAGATGAGCCTCTCAGCCCTCCAAGTGAAAAATCACCAGTTCTTAACCTGAGTATTGACGAAATCATTACAGGAATGAGAACAGATGATGAATCAGTTCAGCTCCAAGCTACTCAAGCCTGCAGAAAAATGCTTAGTCGAGAGAAGAATCCACCAATTAATGACATGATTGATAAAGGAATTGTTCCACTTTGTATTCAATTTTTGGGACAAGAATACAAGTAATTTTTATTTTATACTTTAAACTGTATAAATTTAAAATTTTTATTTTAACATTCGTTTGAGTTTAATAAATCTATCTTTGTTAATAAATTTAAATTGAAAAATGCACACATTTTTTTATATTAATCAATTTGTAAATTTTTCTAGTTCATTGCTCCAGTTTGAAGCGTGTTGGGCTCTAACAAATGTTGCATCAGGAACATCTGAACAAACGCAAATAGTTATTAAATTTGGTGCCATCCCAAAGTTGGTGGAACTTCTAAAGTCGCCAGCTGCAAATGTAGCTGAACAAGCTGTTTGGGCATTGGGTAACATTGCTGGCGATGGACCTGTAGCAAGAGATATGGTTCTAAAAGAAGGATCTCTACCTCTTTTAATAGCATTGATAACTCCTGAAACTTCCATGACTTTTGTACGCAACATTGTTTGGACTTTGTCAAATATGTGCAGAAACAAGAATCCTGCACCACCTTTTGAAATTGTAAAGAATGCACTGCCAGTTTTAAATCGTCTTTTAAGTTATCCTGACAAAGATGTTCTTGGTAGGTCTACTGCAGTTATGGATTGTTAATTTTAAAGTACAGATTGATCTATTAAAGTTAAACTTTTAGTATTCATATAGATTAGTTGATACACAAAGAGAAATTTTAAAATTAATGAAAATCGAGGATCAATTAAAAATAAATATAAAATAGAATGTTATTGTTAATTTTGATGAAAAACTATAGTAAAAGTAATTTTCTTGATGTATTTCAAACTGTTTTGCGTACGCAATTATTGCGGTTATATAGAAATATTACTTTAATACATTTTTTATGCATTAAATTAATTGTTTCTTTTTATTTTCAGGTGATGCTTGTTGGGCTCTTTCATATCTTACAGATGGACCTAACGAAAGAATTCAAACAGTATTAGAATCTGGAGTTATACCAAAATTAGTTGAACTATTAGGTTCTTCAGAAGTTACAGTTCTTACACCTGCTCTTCGAGCTGTAGGAAATGTAGTTACTGGAAACGATATACAAACAGATTCAATTATTTCTGCAGGTGGTTTAAAATATCTTGGTGCCTTGTTACAACACAACAAGATGAATATTGTTAAAGAGGCAGCTTGGACTATTAGTAATGTTACTGCTGGTCATCAGAAACAAATTCAACAAGTCATTGATGCTGGATTATTACAACCTCTAATCCAAGTGTTACGTACGGTATGTTTTATCCTACTTCAGTTTAATTGCCTGTTTGTGTATTAAAAAAAAAATTCTTTCAACATCATAAATTATACTAAAATGATTATTACGTTTTTTTTATAATATAAAATGTTTTTTTTATTTTTGTTTTAGGGAGACTTTAAATCACAAAAAGAAGCAGCTTGGGCTATTACGAATTTAACTTCTGGAGGTTCAGTACATCAAATAGCTCTTTTAGTCCAATTAGGAGTTTTAACGCCGTTCTGCAATCTTCTCGATTCAAAAGACTGGAAATGCGTTGTCGTTGTTCTCGATGGTCTTTCAAATATTTTGAAAGCAGCCGAAAATACGGGTGAAGTCGATAGAGTAGCTTTAATGATTGAAGAAGTAGGAGGTTTAGATAAGCTTGAGCTTCTACAAACACATGCAAACGAAACAGTTTACCAAAAATCGGCTGCTATAATTGATTCATTCTATTCGGAACAAGTAAGTATTTTGTTACGGAAAAAATTTAGTTTTTCGCTTACAAGAAGGGGTCAGAGTATGCGAGAAAGGAATTTCATAGATGTTTAAAGAGTCAATTTCTGAACTCTAAAATTAATATACTCTGTTAAATTGCTCTTTCTGATTTTTAAGCTATTTGTAAGTGTAAGTATGTATTATTTTCTTGAAAATTTATGTCGCTTTAATTGGTCATAAGATTTTTAATATTTGTGTTTTAGAAATCAGAAAAAAGGTAATAATAGAAGTAAAAATCTTTACTTCAAGTATTTGTTTTTTAAAATAGATTAAATCTTTTTAAAATTATAAGCAATCAAAGCTATCGTTAAAATTTTACCAAATTTCTCTGAAAATAAACGTTAAAATAAAAGACAAATTTTTAATCATTTTTTTTTTATGCTGCTTAAATGTTTAATTAATTGATTATGACACTCCAAAGAATCGATATTTTTTTAGCAAAGTAAAGCTTTTTTTATCCAGTTTTATCATCTTATTCTCTTGGTTTCAGAAATACAAATATTTAGAAGTTATAATAGATAAGTCATTATTTTTGAAGAAAATTGATATAACACATATTTGAGTTTAGACAGCTTATACTTGGAAAAGAAAGATCTTTTCGAAAACATAACTATGGGTCCTAAAGTTCAATTTTGAATGTCTGAAATCGACTCTTTAAAGCTGCGTTAGAATACCTTTCTTGCACACTCTGTCCCTTTCTTGTTAGTTTATAATTAATATAACAGTCATGAGAAATATTTTTATTACTATTTTTAGGAACCTGATGCAAACATAGCTCCAACTACTAATACAGAAGGTCAATTCGAATTTCAAGCAACGACCACGACACCGCAAGGTGGATTTCAGTTTTAAAAAAAGTGATTTATTTTTATTCATTTTTAGTCGTTTGTATATATTTACGGTTTTATTATTGCTTTAGATTTTCATGTTAATCATTGTGAACTTAGGTTATCTATTATTTAAATCATTTTATAATTATCTAAATACAGGATGTTCTTTTTATATAACATACCTTGCTTAAAATTTTTCTGAAATATAACGCCAATAATGTTCAGCCAAAAATTCTAGTTATATAAATTGTTACTATAACTTATATTATTGAACCACCAAAATTTATACTCATTTTAATGATTTTTTTTTCTATTTTTGTAATAATTAAATAAAAAATCTGATTTCTCATCAAGCCAATTTTTTTGACCATTTAATAAAGAATATAAGCATGCTTAACTTTTTAATAGTTTAGCATATCAATTTACTAACAATATACACATGCAAGGCGGTTTCTAGCTTAGAAAAAGGTAATTTTTTATTATTCATGTTTTTATTGTTTCTTTAGACTCATAAAACTCAATGTCAACTTAAAGTATGCATTATTTAAACATTTCATAATGAACTAAATATAGAACGTTCTTCTATAAATTATACATTACTTGACATTTGTTATTGTTCTTAAATATAACGCCATTATTCAATCACAATACCTAATTACAAAAATTGTCACTGTAATATAATATATAATCACTAAAATTTGTACTCATTTTAATGATTTTTTTTCTATCATTATTTGATATAATCAAGGTAGTCCTGTAAAGCCATATTAAATTACTAACACACAAATATATATTGATTTATTAGCGAGGTTTCCGTTCAATTTTTTTGTACGAATGAATACATATAAAAATATTATTGCTGATAAAATAAGATTATTCATATTACTGTTAAACATAAGTTTATGTTATTACTTCGTGATGTGAAAAGATTCGTTTTAAGTATTTATTCATTTTTTTTTTTTTTTTTATTTCAAAATCGATGAAACGTAGCTACTTATTAGATATAAAAGTTATATGAATTATTGTCTAATAATTAATTGTTACAATAATTTAAAATTTTCAGTAGCATTTACAATAGTGTACTTATATAATGCTTAATTTCCTTGAGCAGAAACTTCTAAGCAACAAAATGGCAATTGTCAAGTTAAATTGATTATTCCCATAAAAATCTTTTGAATACGATAAAAAATGCTTTAGACTTAATTTTTTGGAAAATTAATTATCTTGGAATTTTATTTACGTATAGAGATCCATGTTTTAAATAATGTATACGAATAATTTTTATAAATTTGTTTTTCACGTTCCTGCAAGGACTACCTTGAAAGAAAGTTAAATTTAAACACATCCGATTTTTAATTCGCCTTGAAAAAATATTATTTACAACATTCAAGGAATTCTACTTTTTCATTTTATGTAAATAAAATACAATAAATTTATTTTTGTCTGAGAGTAAATAAATTTTTATTCAAGGAGGTTATACCATTAAAATAATTAACATCAAGCATTGAATGAAATTTTAACCAGTATTTAGTCATAGTATAATAAAGATGCAATTAAAAATTGATGACAATTCAAAGCTTGGGAGTCGAGAAAATCGTTTTTTTTATTGTTGAATAAAAATAACATATTTTCTTCGCATGTTGATGCGTTCTTATGAGAAAACGAAGTTTTTTAACGATATCTAAATAATTAACATTAATTAAGATCTTCTGCAAAACTTTAACGAGAGGTAAAGAATATTGTCTTGATTATTTATCAGTTGTTATAAAATACATTCGAAGCTTGTGAGAATAGAAAATCATGAATTTCTAACCAAAATTTGTGAGAAATCGCAGGAGGTGACCAACATCTGGTGACGTTGCATCTGTGCTTACCCCAGGAAAGGAATATATTTTAATTAATTAATATATTATTATTATTTCTATAAGAACTCTTTAGTTCTAACTTCATACTGGTATTACCTCCTTAAAATATTTACCAATTTAACTTAATTGATAAAATGATAAATTTAAAAATTTAATATCTTTTGCTGGTAATCTAGACTAAAATTTTGGCCAGTACATGTATAAATTATTTAATTTAATTATTAAATAAAAAAAGCTTCAATTTAGTCATTTTATTTTTATTAGGGCTAGTTTAAATAAAAATTTTGAATTTGTATAATTAATTTTATTCTGGCCTTTTAACAATATAAATACGCTAAACTCGTTTAGAAAAAGATATATAACTACGGTAAACTTATTTAAAAAAATAAGTTTAAAACATGAATTATACACTAACAGTATTTAGCGTGAAAATTATATTCGACGTGTCAATTACATTAACACAAATTAATAGAATCTTAAAAAATATTATTAATACAATAATCAGGTAAAATTGGACTATCTAAAAATCTCAAAAAATTACAATCAATTATAAATGACTAATATACAGACTTAACAAAATAATCTAATGATTTCTTATTTGCTAGTGGCGCAATAAATCTCCTGTTTTGACTAATTATTTAAAACGTGTTTGACATTATATTCCCCTTAGTTTTGTTTTTCCGTCAAGTATAAAACTATAAAAATACTTGGCTCGCCATTGCGAAGAAAAATAAAACCTCTAAGCACTGCGAGTTTACATTTAAAGTCATGTCGTTATTAACATCTTTAACTATATATATATACGTATATATACGAGTACGTGAGAAAAAACTATACGAGTGACTATAGACAAGCAGTCGTACGCATTCTAGGTTACTGAGATCTTTGATTTTTTTTTTCATTTCAAAAATTGAGAGACTACCGTAGAAACTATAAGATTTTTGAAGGAATATATTACTCTTGTACGTTTTCGGTAAGTTGACACTGTCCTTATCGCCCGATGAAATCGCTCTGATCATTTATCAAAAAATGATAGACGAAAGCTGCCTTTTTTCTGTCAAATGTTGCCTGGGATGTCTTACTTCGCATTGTTCTATCATCTCTGCTTCTCGGTGGGTCACGTAAGAAAAAAGAACCGAAAAGAGAAGCTGCAATAAAAATTAAAAATGTTGAATTAAGGAGTAAATTTTAAATTTTACTCTATAAGGAGTAAATTTCTTGATTTTATGAAATTTACTTGTATATAATTTAATACGTTTTGATTTACTATTTTTTACAGTACGTGCGTAAAGTATGACTATTAATTGGTTTTGGTGTGTAAAATTAAACTTTACGCACGGTATGCCCAATTGTATTACAGAGTATGATTCAATTTAAATTATCTATATTAATATACAAGTCATACTTTATTCATTCTATATAAAACATACCATCATTCGAGCGTAAATTTACATCTTGAAGATGGCATGACTTATGGATCAGTTATACCATCGTCAGTGCGGGTTGATTACAACTTGAATTGCTTAACTCAATTTTTAGGCCCTACTAAGAAAACTACTATGATTTTATTTTCTTTAGGCTTACCAAGAGTTTTAGCATCCAGCCCATTATCTTGAGTATGATTTAGAAGTTCTTGTAGAAAAGCACATATATACAAAAATACAGTTCTTCTAATTTCTGGTAGCTGCATAATAATCTAAACAATTTAAAAAGATTAAAATTTTAGCTTTAGCTTTAGCTTAGGCACTGCCTTAGATAAGGGCATAATTTTATTCTATGTGACTTCCAGCGAAACGTTAATGAAAGTAAGATAAATGTATATATATTTTAAATTTTTACCTGTTTACATTGTAAATAATTCGTAGCAGCCGATAAGCAGACATTATGAAGATTATATGGAACAAGAGGTTCTGCAGTGGAATCTAAAAGTAAAAGCAAAGCCTCTGCAACGGAATGAACGCTACCAGCTAAGTAATTTTGTTAAGAAAAAAATTACTTTTCATAAAGAATTTTTATATTTTGATTGATACTATTTTTATAAGGATACGCATTGGATCTTGACTTCCAATATCTAACCAATCCCTGATAGCTAATATTTCACTATGTAGACCTTGTGTTTCAAAAAGACCTGGAGTTTTGATTCCATGTCTGTATAATCTATCAACAAGTAACCAAATTTCTTTTGGTACTGAATATGGATCTTGCGAAGGATTTTTATTATTTTCCTATAAAAATTTTTTTTTATATTACAATTTTTGGAAAATATTCTTAAAATATTTGAAAAACTTACCAACTCCACTATTCTACCAATAGGTACTTCTCTGATTGGAACGGGAATGTGTACTAAAGCTTCCATTGAACAACCAAAACAGCTGCGTTCATAAGTACCTACAATTAAAATAAAATTTAGAAACATCATTTGTTACTACTTTGCTATGGTCATAATAAAAATCAAAGTTTAATTTGGATTTTACCTGTTACAGTTATAAATATATCTTTTCCATTTATTAAGTGCAATACTAATATGTCATAAAGTTTATCTTCGCCAGAATTTAACTTCCAAGCAGATCGCTTATCCACGCATACTTCGAGTTTTATATCGCACTTTTGACCTTAAAAAGTAAAAAAAAAATTATATAATACATAATATTTTATCTCGATACTAGTGCAAGAAAGTAATTGCAGCCTTCTGTGGATGTTTGTGCCGTATACCAATCTCATTTGTTCGAATTCTCGCTCACGTATCGAATCGTCTTTTTCGACGCCGTATGCAAAATGATGTTTAGCATCTGCTTTTTTATTCATATTCATTAATATACAAATCAAGCTCTGCGCATGGAGTATCTATATTTTTTAGAATGCAATAATTTGTGCATTATATAAAGTATGCGAAAAATCTAAAGTTGCATGTGTTAAAATTCAAAATGTGGGTAAAGTTAAACATCATAAAACTTTACACATGCTTTTTGAATTTTATACAAAACGCAAAACAATGAATAATCTCGTATCTTGCAAACGGGAGTTAGTGGAAAAATACTAATTTTATATCGTTTAATGTTTTTTTAATTATTAAACAAATTTATATTTACCAGGTTCAATAAAATCGGTGTACGGAGTAATTGTTAGCCATTCTTTACAGTAAGATGTATCATCTAATTTTTTAATAAATTCAAACTCTACTGGAACCTGTTTACAAGAAGAAAACAATAATAGAAATTATATAATAATTAACAATTTTTCTATAATGTAATGAATAAACAAACCTGGCCAGTATTAGCAACAATTAACTCCTTGACACAGGGCTCATCAAACTTTAATGTTTCATAAATTATTTCTGTTGTATCAACAGTCACTTGGGGCAAGAATTCGTTTTCTAGCTTATCTAACTTCTTCATTAGCTCTTCATGAATTTTACGATATTTCACCATATCTATTACTCTTACCTAAAATTATGTATTAAATAATGTATTATGAAACTTTACATTTAAAAGAAAATTATTATAATCTTTTATTTACTTTTGAATCAAATATTGAGCTAACTGGTTTGTGATCAGAAATTTTTAATTCTGGATGGCTCCGATAATCTAGTGAAGTTATTGCTTCACCTTTCCACAATACACGATCACACCAGGCAGGAGCTCTTCCTTTTTCACTGATTTGATGTATACAAATGTTTTAATATTTATAAATTATAAACAAACATTAAATCACAACTACAGTACAATGCTTTAAATATTTAATAGTACCTTGAATCCCAATTATCTGTCCCTGGATCATATTTGTAAGTAGGTTTGAATTTGATATCTGCTTCATGAAAGCCATGAAATACCCTTCCAAGTCTTCTTTGTTGCTCAAGTTGATCCAAGGCCAATACAGGTACATAGTTCCCAGCAGTAATCAATTGTTTTGCAGTATGTGCATCCATTTCAGTTATTCGATAATTTAAATCACCCAACCAATAAATTTGACTAGAAATTTTTAAATTTGTAAAATTTTGTATTCAGCAACTTTTATTTGCTAAGTTAGTTTAAAAGAATATTCTTACTCATGGTCCTTAAATCCTTTTGGAGGAACATAAGTTTGAAAATTGAGTCTTGCACAAATATCAGCATAATCTTGGTTTCTTCTTTCATATTCTTCACAATGTGCAGCTAAATGTGCATTTACAAAACAAACAGATGTATTATGGATACAACAACTTACAGCTACACCTCCTTTATTACCCTTTGAAATCGTAAAAACAATTATTTAAAAATATCTTTTATAAAAAAATATAGACACTTAAGTTGTTATCGTACCATTTTTCCCATTATTCCAGTTCCTACAGTGTCTACACAAACATTTTTGATATGTGGTAAATGCTGAGATTTAGCAAATATGATCAGCATCATACCAACTAATCTCACAAGGGCAACCTGTTCATATTCAGCTTTAGGATGAAGAGATTTTGCAACAACTTGCCTCCATTCATCCTCACGAGGGGTGTCATTAAAAAGAAAAGCTTCTTTACTTAAATCTAATTCTTGAAAACCTATTGCATAAAGATCAGGTGGCACTTCATCACCGCTTAGCCATTGCTCTACTGTTATTCCATTTGGAGGCTGACCATTTACGTTCCAAGTACCAATAAATATTCTAAAAAAATATTATAAAAAATTTAATAATCTCATAAATTTTAATGAAAATTAATTATTATTTTTCTAATATTATTTAATACAAACCTAAAAACTTTAGTGAATGTGTAATCATCTTCTTTACATGCCATTTGATATCGCACTACTGATTCTCTGGTAGCAATTGGGGTTTTTCCAGTAGCTATATTATGTCGAGAAACAACTAAATCTGGGCTGTCAAGCTCAATGACCTGAAAGTTATTCATAATATAAATTTTTATTGATGTTATATTTTCTTCTGTTATTATTATTATGTAATAAAGCTTTCTCACTGGTTCTGTAGTGCCTTGTAATGGATCGCTTGTATTGTCTAAACTGCGTACACTTCCAGTTAACTTTTGAATCCACAAAAAATCTGTGGTGGGGTTTTTATGCTTTTGGTACCCTGCAAAATCACATTGACTTATTATAAAATAATAATTTTTAATAGAACTCTTTTAGGATGAATAAATTACCTTCAATTGCTTGAAAAATAGCAGATACAAGATTCGTTGTAGTGATGCCAGGTCTCATTTCAAAGATTGTCCGAGTTTTCCTACACGTTACATTTAAATATACATCTGTCACATCTTGCTGTTCCTCATCAGTTCCTAAATTCATAACAAACATTTTTAGAAACTCAAATTTAATAGTTCTTGCGTTAATTGAATCAATTTTTAATTACCAATGTCGCACTGGAAATCTTGATCAATAGGCAAAATCTTTTCTATGGTAAGATCACTGTAAACCTGAGGCGGCGTACGTGAAGTTATCAAAATGACTAGAGCGTTCGTTGAACCTTTACTAACTAAAGCAAGAAGCCGTGTTGATTTCAACCAGCCTTGTATTAACAGTGCCTCCATTGCCTATCGATTATAAATTAAGGAAAACACAAAACTCTCATTCACCTTCATCACTGCTAAAAATCAAAGCGCTAACTCCCTAAAGAGAAATGCAGGGTTGTAAAAGGATACAATGACGACGGTTTCACCCGTGGTAAATTTGGATTGGACAATCGCCAGTTGCTCAGGCGTTGACATGATGCTTAATTATTATCTGAAAATGGTATGGTAAGTGTACTAGACAGTCGCTGGTTCAGAGTGCAAATTCCATCGGAGCATCCCTATTGAAATGTATATTGGAACACAGTTGCGAGCGGACTGCCTCTGATCCCTCCCCCCCTTGGTTTGTTTTTAATTGAATTATACGCATGTACGTGTAAGTGCTGTGTATATGTGATCATAAAAGTGTTAGTCACTTATAAAACGAGATAAAATGTGTAAGTGAATGAAGATTGAGGCTAATTACGAATCGATAACGTCCGTTAACGATCAAACCACTGACACACAGGATAGTATTAACGCCAAGCCAAAGCTACTCCGCTCCAAAACGCAAAACTGTCAAATATCAGAAAATCGATTGCCATTGACTTTACCTGGATTAACGGCTACGGGGAAAGTAACATTTACGTATGTGTTTGTCGCCTCGGCGCAGCGAGAATTGGCGAAGCAGACAGGCGGGGGGTCAGCCGAGCATTTTAGACGCGGCTCGAATTAGTATCTAATTAGCCAGCGAGACGACTGCCTAACCAAAATCGTTAAAACTGACAGGTGCGGTTAAAAACACACACGGGGCGTGTTTCCATATAAATTGTATATGCGCGCACAGTCGCCCCTTGCCCTCCGGCGCTACTCGTACGACACCAACTTTTTCTCCGAGTCGAGCTCGAGGGCTCGGGATGAGCGGAATGTTGGTAACATTGCTCGTTTTATGGAAATCTATTTTTTTTTTATTGATACCTGTAGGAGCTTCTTTTTTAGCAGGTGTGCGGTTGGGTTGAAATTTTGAGCGGTCAGTTATGTAGGTAATTGTTTAAGCTGGGGGAATGCAATTTTTATTTATTTTATTGGGTACTTCGGTTAATTTTCGCCTATTTTGGTGTAGATGTCGTGTTGTTATTTAAGAGCGCGGATTCTTTTTAACTTTAAAAATCTCGGTACATTCTTCGAATATTAACAAAATTAAGTTTAACTCGCTACATATATTCATAAGCAAGGAAATCGGGTACTAAAAAAGCCATCAAAGATATTTTAGCAATATATTTTGCCCAAAAAATCGAAAATAATAATAGCTAACAGTGAATAGTACGTTAAAAAAACTGTAATTAATTATTTTGCTAAAAATATTCTTTTTTACCCAAAATAGGAGATAATTAATTAAAGTATCCGATAAGTATCTGTTTGCAATTTACCGAGTATAATAAAAGTTGGTTTTAAACTTTCTGAAAGAACTTACTTTTTTCAATCTTAATTGTATTATTAAAGAAATTAAGTCGCCATTTTATCAGCTAGTTTTATCATTCGCGCTCATCCGTAATGACGTATATAATGACGTAGACAATGTTGCCAGTGTTTACTTTTTGCGCGAATTTTTAAACTTTTATGGTTTTAACTGACTCTATTAAATCTTATGGTAAAGACGTAATAGTCCACACAGTTTAACAAGCAATACTGCTAAGAAAAAGAAATAAGTAAGTCTAAATTGTATAGATTTGGTTAAACAAAAAAGAAAATTTGCGTTAAAAAAACGATTATATACATGTGTACAAATGTGAAAAATGATAGGTATGCTTTTTGTTATGCTAACATAACTTTGATAAGATTAATATGTAATAGTTTATGTAACTTGCATACAAAACTGGACAAGTGACATTTTTAAAATAGTGTATAGGAAAATATTTTATTTTGAACAAAAATTTAT
>JAPYZA010001881.1:0-27482 GCA_030522685.1 Eupelmus azureus
GCAGGCAGGCAGGCAGGCACAGACACAGACACGGACACGGACACGGGCAGAAAGAGAGACGAAGGAGTATAGAGAGAGCAAAGAGGCGAGAGGCGGCGCACACGCTCTCCCTTTCAGCGCGAGCGCCGCTGTTGCTGCTGCTGCTCCTGGAGCCGTCGGCACTGCTGCGGCGCCTCTGCCGTGCTGTAGCGCTGCTGCTTTGACGAGAAGCCGGTCCCCAAGACGAAGAAGCCGCCTGCAGTCGCGCGCGCCATTCTCGGCCGCCGCCGCCGCTACGTACAGCCGCTCCTGCTGCTGCTGCTCGGCTGCTTCTTCTTCTTCTTACTCTCTTCTTCTTCCCCTCGAGACATGCGTCGGTATGCTGCAGTTAGTACACACACACTCACACTAGCTCTCTCTCTCTCTCTCGACTCGAGAGAGAGCCTGCAAAACGAGGGGCTGCGCGCAGACTCGCGCGCTCCTCTGCGCCCCGCTGTGTATTATAGGTATATATGCGGAGACTGCTGCACTAGGTATACGCGCGCTCTGCGGCGATCGCCCGACGACTAGTGTCTCCCTCGACTTCGAGCACGACGAGCACCAAGCGCGCACATATACACTATCACTCCGCTCGCTCACTGCTGCGCCGCTGACAACTGCGCTCGCGGCGCGCATGTACACACTCTCTGACTCGCACGTCGCACTCATCCAGTCTGATGTTGCCGTGCAGCGATGGCGCCACCTGCAAGGACCGATTCACACGACGACAGCAGTCGGCACTAGACTCTGCCGAGAAAGAAAGAGACAGAGGGACGGTCCTTCACCCTGCAGCGATGTATGCGAGCGAGCTGTGCGGCTCTGCCCGGCAGCTCAGCGGCCACTACGCGAGTCGTTGACGGGGCCAGATATCGCGCCACCGCACACCGGAGCACTCGATTTACAGGTTGTTTTGGAATTCCGAACATTGCTGCGGCTACGGGTTCTCGGCTTGGAGTTTTTACTTTTTTTTTTGTTTTGGCGAGGTTGTCTGTACTTGTTTTGTTGTTTGGATGGGTCTTTTGATAAGTTTCCTAGGTGCACTTACGCGAGGAATATATTTTTGGATAGCTATAGGGGCTTTTTTACTTTTTGGGATATTTATAACGACCTCGGAGCATAGCTATGAATACGTAACATAAACTTATATAGGTCAAAAATTTTTTAAAATTTACTTGGAACTTGAATATTTTAATATTACTTTTTTCATCGATGCAAATACTTCTTATAAGCTGTACTTTTTATATTAAAAAAAGTATTTATTAATGATCAAAATTAAACTGGATGCAAGCTTTTAAAATAATATTTTCGGCGTTCCATTCGTTTTTAATCAAAATATCATATTTCCAAACACTTATAAATTATAAAAAATTTAAATTTTAGAATGCTTATAGAGACTTGGAGTGCCTACCTTTCACAAACAGAAAAGAACGTTTGATTCTAGTACTTCAGTTGACCTCAGCAGTCGGTATTAAAAATGGAGCCTATTGCACACCTCGTGAAAGTTTCTGTGCCAAATTATTTATCTGGTTTACCAATTCCAGACTCAATTGGAGGATGGTTTCGCTTAGGAAGTAAGTGTTTTTTATTCTGCTATTTGTATAGATTAAATTATCCAGTAGAAACTCACTTGTCAATCAATAAATTCTCAAAATACAGGCGCTCTACTCTACTAGGTCAAATCGTTCCATACCATAGTAAAGAACTATACATAAAAACTACGCATAATTATGAAATCGTTTGTCATTTAATTGCTTTTCTTCTTTAGTACGAGATATATTCGCCCTAATTCCACCGACAGCGGCGCTTGTCGGACTTGGATACATGTCCTACAGAGCTTTTTGCCCAAAAGCCAGACCTGAGGTGAGTATAGCCACCTGCTCAAAAACAATTTCAGCTGGATCACTTTGTAATGCTATATATATATACATATATATACTCCTTATGTCTATATACATTGTTATCTTGCTGAATCAGATATTGCATTGTCATATGAAAAATAGTCATCAAGTTTAATAAATCCAATGACTTTGAATTAAATAAATTTAAGCTAATTGAATAATTTTACAAATTTTAGCCTTCTGGAAAAGTAAATCTAAAAATTAAGAAGGAATCTAATAAAGTTGTTGATGTATTAGACGTTGAAGATATAACAGAAAAAGTTGCCTTCTGTCGTTGTTGGAGAAGTGAAAATGTAAGTTCATAATTATAAAAACTATTTTGCAACATGTTTTGAAAATGGAATTTTTTATTTTATTATTTATAAGTATTAATTCTTATAACAAAAGAATTTTTGGATTTATCTTAATTGAATTAATGCTATTAAATTATATTATTATGTTTATTGCTAAATAAAAATTATAAAATTAAATAACTACAAAGATAATTATAATTAATTAATTTGTACTTGTGTACATACTCAAATATGTTTTTAATATAAATATGTAAATTTGTTTAACATGTTTAGATTCTATACTATTTTATCCATTAAATGAAATAAAATAAAATTTTTAAAACATAGTTTTTAATGTACATTTGTATCGATAATCAAAGTGATATATTAATACAAAAATGATTTAATTATTTTTATATTTGAGTACTAATATGTTTATTGTTTGCTTCTAGTGGCCTTACTGTGATGGAGCTCATGGTCGTCATAATGAACAGTGTGGTGATAACGTAGGCCCCCTTGTTATTAACAAGAAAAAATAAATGTAAACTAATAATGTACAATAATGATACTTTTTGTTGTACGTTATTTCATGGAAGTTACCTATCTTTTATAGTCTATTGGCATGTTTTTGAAGCAAAAATAGAATTGTAAAAAAATTAATTTTTTTTAGGAAATCTTATTTTTACATTTTATTAATTAATTATTAGCTATTGCTGGTAAAGTTATAAATAAATATTTGTGTTCATTAAAACTTCTTGTCATTTTTTAATTTTGTATCATTCTTCATTGTGTTGGATAAAATAAATAATAAAAAATAAATCAAAACTAAAACATAGAATATAGTCTAATAATTTTGAAATAACAAAGTTATCTATGAACTATAAAGATAATTTATATAATTATTACTTATAGTTTTCATAAAAATCTCGTATATTCTTACTCAAAAATACATAAGTGTGTATTTCAATTCACAAAATTTGAAATTCGTATACTTACAATAATGCTTAATAATTATACTTAATATCTAATAATTTTATGAAACATAATACTTCTATTATTGTTCGATCATTAATTAAACTAAACATGAAAAATTATTATTTAATATATATTACACATTTGACCGTAAAAATAATTTACGATACAGAGGAGACTTTAATTTGCTGATTCCTACATCTATTACTTTGTAATAGATAAAATGATTCCTTGAAGCAGGCAAGGCAGCCTAATACGTCGCCTTCAGGACATTTAATGGGTGTACAAACGAGTCATTTGTAATATCACAGAACAATCAGTTTGTTAATAGTTTTCGTCTGCTTTGAAATTGTCAAATTCAACGCGATTGAAATTAGAGCTGAAAATAAATAAGAACAAATTAATAAATAATCAAATTTAATGACATAAGTATAATGATTTTCTTGAATAAAACATTTACCTCAAAGTGACGCAGATCATTGGTGTCGAATTCTAGGTCATTGACTAGCAATTCACGATTCCCGTAACGATACCTGTAAAAATAGTAAAATTATGTATACAAAAAAAAATTTTTAAATTTAAATATCAGTTCAAATTGCAGCTCGAAACACGCTCAATCTTCATTATATTTTCGACATCTAAACTCTCACGACGACAAATGATTACTTAATCTCCATCTGCTTCTACAGATAGCCGCTCAATGATTAAGAAAGATTTCTCGTGAACGCCCCGCAGTGTTCGCTTATCGCGCTGTATTAGTTTTGGGCTCACTTACTCGAGATAACGCCTCCAGAGTAGAAGACCGACGTAGACAATTACTACGACGACGGCAAAAACTATGGCCATGACGAGCGCGATGATGCCGGAGGACATGCCCTCGTCCTTAGCCTTGTCGACGGATACCTCGGACTGCTGCGGCTCGCCGATCGGTCCATTTTTTTCCGTACTCGTCGACGTCGTAACTGTGGTCGGAGTTTCGGTCGTTGGCGCGTTGCTCGAGGAAGCCGTCGAAGATGATGTGCTGCTAACCGTCGTCGTCGTAGACGGTGTGGTCGGTGAGGACGATGTGCTGTCCTTTGGTGAGCTAGGCTTGTCCGTTGTAGATAAAGTAGTTGACGTCGTGCTGCTTGTGACTTCGATTGTGGTTTCACTTGGTGTTGTCGTTTCGGCACCTTTAAAAATATGAATAATATCTTTAAATAATAGAAACAGTATCGAGAATAATAATGATCTTTGAGTAAAATTTTTAAATATTTCTACTTTTAAAGTAATATATCAATAATATATTATGATCACCTTCCACTTTTACAGTAGTTTCTGTTGGCTCGGTACTCTCGGTATTAGGAACTTCCGGTTTTAATGGTGCAACTAAAGTTCTAGATGTTTCGGGTTTATCCCCTTCTTTTTTATTATCTACATGAAAGTAAAATTTTTATCAGTGGATCAACTTGAGAGTAAATTTCTCTTATAACTAAACGAAATATAGACGATAAAATACAAACCTTGATTAACATTCGTCGAATTAACATTATCAAGCTTAACTCCACCTTCGCCTGGCTTATTATTGTCATTTGTGCTTGCGGTGACATTCTCGTTAATAGATATTTTTGAGCTCTCTGCAGTATTGTTGAGATCGGTTTTATTTTTCGTTAAGTTAGCATTCAATCCAATCTCCTTTGCTATCGTCTTGTTAGTGTCTGCCTCGACAGCGACTACCTTTGGGTTTTGCCCTACATCTTCTTCGTTGACTAATCCACTTACCAGTAGATGCGCTGTAACAAACACCTCCGTATTAGCTTCATATATGTTTTCAATTTTTCTCCAGCAAGCCCGTAACGCACGAGACTGCGCTATTTTATAAATAATATCGTTTAAAATTCAAATTTTCCTCGTAAAATTGATTGCTTTATGTTAATGATCGCATCGAAGCCCAACATCGCGCAAGCTTCTGCGTCAATCTACCACAAATGAGTCATTAGAGAAAGAGAGTAAAATTTTTAATAATCACTACCGGAGCACTATTTACACACTGGTAATAAGCAGGTAAGTACTTACCAAGAAAGAAGACGATTACAGAGCATTGAACCGAGGTCTTGAACATGGTGGAGTGAATTAGTCTCAGGGCAGCGTGTCCAACGTGTAACAACTGAATTCACGCGTTGAAGCCTGCAGCACTGGCAGCCTCTTCGCTATCAGCGCGTCTATCAGTCCTATATCGGTTTTCACTCCTGAAAAACAGATAAGAAAAGAACGTCAGCCATCCGATCGCCCCGCGCGCGCTGGCCGCGTTTTAGATTTTTATCGCGCTACTTTATATCAAACGTTTTTTTTTTATATATATAGAAATACACGTCGATTGCGCGAGGCCCTCGCTTATCGATGTGAACGTAGGTGTCGATAAAAAATAAAACGAACACGTCGCCGCAGGTGTATAATACACTTTTGTGAAGGAAAAGCGCGCGGCTCGCTTCTAGAAGCCGGCGGCCCGCGCAACAATGGAGAAGCCAGCCGAAAAGCTATACGCCGATCGGAAGCCGCGCGCGAAGCTTGACATTGCATATAGAAATGACATTAGCCGATGCCGGACAACAATTGATCATGATCGACGGGCTCTTCTCTTTTTTGTCTATGTATATATGCGTGAGATAGAGAGAGAGAGAGGGGGCGAGCTAACGCATGCCGCGTCCAGGCTCGTACTGTGCTAAATGACGTGTGACGGGGCGCGCGCGATGTTTCGAGCGAGCGCGCCGTCAATAAAGTGAAATTCAATTTATCCTCGGCTCGTCTTCGTAATCAGATTTGCGCGCGCCACTGTGTGCGTGTGTATACCTAAGCTCTCTTTCTGGAAAGTCGCTTGCGTGTATGTGTGTAGGTGTATGTATGCATATATATAGGTTTATAGGTGTGCGCGTACCTTGGCCCAAGATAGCTCGAGCGAGACTTATTCTATCAGCGGCGCTTACGTAATTGAAAATTAATTACAAATTATTACCTTATTTACATGCGCGCCAGGCTGAACCAGTTTGCAAGCTCGAGTGCGTTTGCGCGCCGGCGCGAGGCTTCCCGCGAGGCGTTGCGGGCCGATTTTCAAGTGGTACTTTGACCGCGAGCTGTAGGAAAGCGCACAGCGCCGGCAAAGAGTAGCAGGTGTATTATGAAAAATGTGAGCATTAAAATCACGTCTCGCTCTGGCGCTATACGTACTCGAGCTCGCTGATTTGTCTTATACAATGACTCGCGGTTGCGTCACGGCTCACCTCGCCTTTTTATCTCGCTTGTTTGCTCATATTAAATTGAGAATGGATATTTTCTGGCTTTTAAGGAAAATGCGGGAGAGATAACGGCGAGTAGGCGCGAGAGCTCGTTACCTGGGGCTGTGTGTGTGTGCGCGATCGATACGTCAAATCGTTCGGTTAGATCGATCATTTTGTTACACTTGAATAATGTGTTTCGTTTTGTTGAGCTGCTTTCTGCATTTTATTGTACGCGCTCGTTAGCTTGAGACAAGTTTTTTTATTTTTTTATTGTTTTCCTGTTTCAACGTCAATGCCTCGTTCTCTGAGCGTTCGTTAATTTTAAAAAGTTTAGTCTTGACGGTACATTCAATTTTCGTATCTTATATTATTATTGTCTGTTGCATTATTAATGTCAGTTTTTACGTAGAAGAAAAAATTCTTTAGTTTATCGCCAAGAATAAAAGTGAATAATTTAACAGAAAAAGGAGTTGCAACTCGAGTGCGTATATTGAAAATATTTGCTCATGATTTAATTACTTCTGGTGACGAAATGGTAGTAAGAATGCGATAAAGGATCACGTGGCATACTTAAAAATGTGCGTCTTTCCACAAAAAATCACGTTTATAAAGATATAGGTAACTGTCACTTTGGCGTCGTGAATTACTATCTTTTTTACTTTGTTTCTAAATTAGAAAAAGCGTGTGGAACGTAACTTAGAAAAAGACGAATGTAAATTCATAGCATTTAGAAAACAAATAAAAAACTCTTACAACGTGTACGTCTGGCGCACAAAAAAAATCTCAGCTGTTTAAATAAACTAGTACTTGAAAATATCATCGATTAAACATTAATTATCTAAACCACAATTCGTATTTCTCAATTCCTCGCTTAATAGTAAAATAAACTGAAATTTGAAAATACCCAATATATAATTTCGGACTACGCGAAACCGAACTATTTCCTCAAATCACCGATACAAATTCGGAATTCCAATGCGGCAGTAACAAATAAATCTCTTAATCTAGTTAAATCCAAAGCTAATACTATAGCAGACTTACGAGCGTTATGACCGAGGCAGTCGGGAAGGTCGCCCAGGTGAGGACAATGAAAGCAAGCAATTAATGTATATCAACTATATATCTCGAAATCCTCAAGCCTCGTGCGCTATCCGACCGCCAGATGAGAGGCTAGGCCCTCGTCCTCGAGCGACTATAGCCGATTTGGAAAACGAGGCGCAGCTATATACGCACTTAGCTGCCGATCGCTCGATCGTAGACGACTAAATGCCGAGAGACTCGAGGTAGTTTCGCTCTCGCGTGAGATAAACGCGCGAGCGCGCGGGCAGACGCGCGCTTAACGTTATCGGCGCAATTAGCGTTCTTCTTTCTTGAGGTGCGATTGCTTTTGGATGCTTGGTGTAATAATGTCGGCGCGTTGCAGGCCGGGAATTGGAGAGAGAAAGTGGAGAAAGGAGAGTGGGGTGTGAATTTTGGAGTGTTGAAAATGTAGAGTTGGGAAATGAAGAAAAAGGCCTGTGCGGCTTTGGTCTCTGTAATTTAAATTATATTTCAATTAGAGAAAACATGACAGTTGGTGATACAAAAAGTAATCTTAGCAAAGTCGTTATACCATACAATCTAATTTTCGATTATTACAATAAATCTAACTTTACTTTTGCAGTGAAAAAATATTAGCAATTTTAGATTGGCGCATTGCTTTCATTCTTACTTATAATTAAACTGTTACCACATAAATAGTCTTTACACGCTTGTGCTACTAATAGAAGATAGACCTTATATATTATAAATTTATTAAAGTAAGGCGCATTCTACCTATAGTATAATATTTACAATCATTTTGAACTTTCAACTATATAATTAAAATAACAATTAAATTATCTAAAATTAAGATTTTTAAATACTACATGATTACTTAGAATTTTACAACTATTGCTTGTATACACAAAAAATTAATTGAGAAAACTCAGGGTTCCTCTTGTCCCGAAAAGCTTCTTCACAATAAGTGTACTTGTATAAAGCATTCCAACATGATTAAAAAAACATAATTGTACAGCATGGAACTAACTACACGTGTATATTTATCCTCTCTGTGCGAAACATCAAATTAAGAGAAATTCCAAACGTATGTATATTATATATGACGTGGTTATATTTATAAAGTATGTAAAGTCTTTGTGCGCGCGAATACGATTAGGAAATGGAATTATCCGGCATATTACATACGTTTGAAATATCCTGAAGGATTAAATTGCGTTTGTCTGACTAGCACAAAGTATTTTAATAGAATTTAGCAATTTCATAGTAAATTATCAACACTTACAACAGGCTTATTTTGTGTTTCACCTTAAAGACACATCCTTAATTTTTTACACTGTTTTACAATGTGAAGGAAAGAACACGATTATTTGCTCCGAAGGCACGATAAAGTTCGAAAAAAATGCATTAAAAATTCATATAAATACTTTCAATGTAATATAATTAACAAAAATGTAAAAAATAAAAAAAATAAATAAAAATAAAATGCAACAGTGTAACAAAAATTATTACAAAAGCCTTTCTAAATAGTATATATTATCATTGATGATCAATGATAAGCTCATAAGTCACACTCGAAGCTTTCAATCATTTTAAAAAGTTTCTTTCTACTTTTATAAATAGTTTTAGTACCTTCAACGATTTCTTAAGATATTATAGATTTAAAATAATATTTGAAACATTATTAATATGCAGATTTTGTGAAAGCATGAAATGTTCTATTCTATTTTAATTTTTATAGGGAACAGACACTTTTTTTTCAAATAGATAAAATTTCATCTGTATATGAAAATAAAATGAATTTTTTTTATTTTATAAACAAAAATTCTGTTTAACTTATAAATTTTAAATAATAATACTATTTTGGAAAATAAAAAAAATCAGTTTATGATTTTATAAAACTGAATCTTTAGACTATAAAATTAATGTTTAAAAAATATCTAAGAATCCATTAAAAATTTGAGACAAAGATTATAATATGAATGTTCCCTATTATAAAATTTACATATAAAATTTGTATTCAAATGTCAACTTTTCTTTGAAAACGATTTTACCCTTTTAAAATCATCATAGCACTTAGAACATTACAGTTGTTTAAATATTTTTCTCCTTAATTGCATCAAATAATTCTTTGACATTAATGTTTTCAATCACTTTTAAAATTGAAGGTCCAGTTTTTCATAAATAGATTAAATTCCATAATTAGATCTTCACGTTTGAAAAATTTGTTATAATGTCTTTGGTTACTGTACTGTATCATTTCCTGCGTAAGTCAATAGCGTCTATAGGTGCATAAGGATCCAATTTGAAATGTTTAGCTGTCTGAAATAATTAAAATATGAAATTATAAATACTATCATAAAATTTTTAGTATTTGTTATATTAAAAATTTTTATATATTTAATTAATCATTTTTATAAGTATCAACATAAATAATTAAAACAACAATGTTAAAGAAACTATAGAATGTAAAATTTTAAATTCTATTAAGAAAAATATCAAATATAAATATGGGCACTTAAAAAATGTTATATTGTTTAAATGATTTGAGTTGCATAACAATGTTTTTAATAAATACAAATAAAATATTTCATTAAAAATAGTAAATAAATCAACTTATTTTTTTATAAAACTAATAAATACATATAGTACAAAAATTCACTTACAGTAAATAATGGTGGTTCAGTTGGATGAGGATGAAAACCAGAATCTCTACAATTTGCAATATAATTCAAACCATAATCAGGTGTTAAATGGAAAAAACCTGTCCTGTTAGATCATAATGGTGTATAAGTTTATGTTTTATTAGTTTGGTATTTTTTAAAATCTTGACTTCAATACTTACTCATCATATTTAGGAGCGCAAACAATAGCTATTGCTTCAGCCATCATAAGCTGATATGCACAATGTGTATGAAGATCGACACTAGACAAAAAAGCAGTTTGTGTTGGATGTGTCTGAAAAAGGTACAAATGCATTACTTATAAGTTATAGTGTATATAAATTTAGATATTTGATCACATATATTTTAATAAATTTACATGAATCCATCCAAGTGTAATTAAATCATGTTGATCTTGAAAATCGAAAATTTCTTCTTCATTGTGAGTAGTACAAGAATCAGGAGATCCAGTTTGCTTTGGTATTAAAATATGAGTTACTAATAGTCTATTTCGTTCTAATCTTCCTGCTAATATTCCACAGGTTTCTACATTGTTAACAGTATTTCCAAAGGCCAATTTTAAAAAGTTTTGCATTAATTTATTAGGAATAATAATATCTCTTAATCTATCGTTTGATGTTAATGATGTTGGTTTAGTTGAACGATCAACACATGGTATTTTTCTAAAGTAGACAAAACAAGAAATGTATAGAAAATTAAGAATAGATACTTAATAAATGAACATCATGTTATCTTAGACTATGCACTTACTTATCCTTAGAAGTTTGAGGTTGTTCATCATGATGAGGTGCAACATAAGGTTTAGGAGTTAAAACTTGTCTTTTTGATCTAAAGTCATCGTAAGCTATTCCACCTGCTGCGATGTGAGGAGTTTTGGGCACGGAGACCACTTTTTGATTTTTTCTTTCTTCCTCTTCTTTCAATCTAATAGAAATAAATAGTATTAAAAAAGATTTACAAAGTAAGTCTGAAAGTTTATTTGTAGGTGTGTGTATATATATATATATATACCTCTGTTTCTCTTCTTGTTTTAATCTTTCAGCTTCTAGCCTCTCTTGTTCTTCTATTTCTCTTTTACGTCTTATATAGTCTTGTTTAAATTGTTCTAATAGTTTCTTTTTAAGAGCTTCAGTCTTTGGAAATATTTCTCTCAAAGTATTTTTTATATATTCTTTATCCTGAGGTGGAATAGTATGATACTCTGGATGAGTTTCTAACTTTTTCACAAAAATCCTATAAAATAAAGTTTTTAAAATAATTTTACAATTTTATATTTTGAATTATTAATTTAGAATAATTTTATTTACGTGATATATCGTATGTATAGAATATATCCTTTTTCTAGATCTCCTTCTTTCATGTACACATCAGCTTGTCTAATTATTTGTTTTCCTGATCTATAATACCTAAATATTTTTGTGAACAAAATATAAAATATGAATAAAAATAAGTAAAACAAGAAAACTATTAAATAGGTAAGTAAAAAGTAGAGTAAATTCTTTAAAATATTAAATTTAGTAGAACAATATAATACTTACCTTAAAATGGAATAATTATGCTCAAAAGGAAAATTTGTTCCACTATCAAAACATTGTTGTAATCGAGTTTCTGGTGGAATCAATCTTATATCATTTTGTGAGGTCTGTCTAGAATTTTTCACTTCTGTTATATCCTTATCTTTTTCCATTTTGGAAAAGTTTTTAGGTTAGGTAAAGAAGCAGTAAATTTCTTAATCGATTTCACACAAACTGACTTCAAGTCATAAAAAAAGAAAACATAGGTAATCAACCCGCGTCACTATATTCATTAGAAGTACGAATGAACCATAAAAATTACGAGAAATTTGACTGCGGTTTCTAGTTTGTATAAATACTATGTACCGAGTAAGTTTAGGTACTGCAAGTGTGTGTTACACACATTTCATCAGCTGTTTTTAGTACGCAAAGTTGCCGCAATTTGGCATCATATTATAAAGTCGGTGAAAATATATTGTCAATAAATCTAGGATTTTTCGCATATTTCATTAATTTTTATTATTTACTATACCATTTATTTTACTATATTTAAATAATCTATCTAAATATTTATGAAAATTTTAAAGAAAAAACGAGTTTAATTGAAAACTTTTTTTTTAATTATAAGTACTTGTGAATACAAAGTTTTCAGTAACAACTTTATACTTTAAAATAATTAGTAAACATGAGTAATAGCGAAAAAGATCTACAAAAAGATGAACCAGAAGAAAAGAAAAAAAAATTAGAAGGCAATACATTTGGGGGTAAACATATAATGTTTAATATAAATATAAATTATGATATAAAATAATTAATTATAATTTTAATTTTAAATCTACAGCAGCATTTAGTAATATAAAAAATTCAGAATTTTTTAAAGAAGAGCTCGAAGGCATCACAAAAGGAGAATCTTCAAAACAAAAAAACTCTTCTAAAATGAATCCTCTCTTAATTAATCCAAAACAAGTAAGAAAATTTGCAAATTTATAATTACAAATAAAGTACAAATTAATAAAAATATTTATTTTCAGAGAGGTAATCCACTAATAAAACATATTACTAGTGTACCTTATGAATATTCAGAAATTGTTCCTGATTATGTGATGGGTAAAACTTCTTGTATTTTATTTTTGTCTCTGCGGTATCATCAATTAAATCCCGATTATATACATGAACGTTTAAAGACATTAGGTTCTTCATACAATCTTCGCGTTCTGTTAGTGCAGGTAATTATATCAAACTACTCAATTATAATTAGATTTTGTAACTTTGAATAAATAATCTTTTTTGTAATAAAGGTTGATGTAGCTGAACCACACCATTCATTAAAACATTTAACAAGAATTTGTATTCTTGCTGATTTGACCTTAATGTTGGCTTGGAGTGCAGAAGAAGCTGGTAAAATTATTGAAACATACAAAGCATATGAAAATAAACCACCAGATATGATTATGGAACGAAGTGATACAGCTCCTCATCAAAAAGTATTTATTATAAAAACAGATTTAAACAATATAACTATATACTAATTTTTAATAATAAAATAATTTTTCAGCTTATAGGTGCTTTAACTACAGTTAGATCTGTTAACAAAACTGATGCTATGACACTTTTATCAACATTTGGAACTTTTGAAGATATTATAAAAGCCCCAGTGGGATCGTTAGCACTGTGCCCAGGATTTGGAACCCATAAAGCACAGCGACTACACAAAGTCTTGCATGAACCATTTTTGAGAGCTAATAACAAAAGTAGCACAAAAGATTAAATTTTTCTACAAATTACAAATGCATTATTAATTTTAAAGTTTGATTTCTTGTAAAAAAATTTGTTTAAATTGCTTGTAAATACATTTACTAATTTATCTATATACACTATATTTTATATGAAACAACAAATAAATTATTTTTTCAAAAACAATTTGTTTCTCAATAAGACAATAATCATGATCATGATTTCTTTAGGAGAAAAACTTGCGGTCGCCTCAATCGTCCACAATCGGTTTTCTGACGCACTTATAGAGTGTTCGATTTACTTGAGAGTCGATCATCAGCAAAGTTATCAAGAGTTTACAATACTTAAAACTTTTTGTACACCCGGTATACATATTCACTACGTATGCCTGTACAATACAGGTTCGTTCGTAATCGTTAGACTTATAGTTATCTTTGTTTAATACGTGAAAATGGACATATAACGCTATCTCTCTTATACTACTGGCTGACCGTAAGCAATGACGTTCATACCTGAAAATGAAGGACAAGGAACGTACCATTACGGTGCACGATGAGCTAAGTATATAGAATCGCGCGGGAATCTTTTCATTTGTTCTGCGATTTGTATCTACGTAGTGTACAATTTCTTCTCAAAGTTATTTTTTATTTTAATTTTAATTTTTTATACTATTTTAATTATTTACCGAAGAATGACGGGACGTCGAAGATCGGAGAGAATTCAGTCAAAAACTGAAAAGGAAACTGCAAATCTGACAGGTTGAATATTACTAAGTATTTAAATGTGTACTTTTCAATTTATAACCTATCATCACATCTTTTTAGGCTGATATTTCAAAATAATCAAAATAAATTAATTATAATAACTTTAAACAATTGATATTACCCTCTTATTCCAGACTTTGCAACTCCTAAAAGAACAAGGACAAATAGAAGAACTTCAAGGTTAAATAAAACTGTTGATACTGATTCTTATGTTGAAAAAGATGAACCTATCGAAGAACAAGAAAATATTGAAACATGTGATGAAAAACCTACAGGTGATTAAAAATATTTTAAAAAGATGATACTAATAGGACATTGTTTCAGTAAATTATTTTATTTTGTTTTATTTGTAGAATTATTTTTGGAAAATGATATTGATGGTAGGGAAATGTATCATATAAAATGTAATTCAATCAAGAAAAATGCTATGATTCAAAAAGCTATGGAGTCTCGAGATTCAAATATTTCAAATACTCCAAAAAAGTCTCCAAAGCTTATTCTTGAAAGAAGCGATAATGGAAGAAAGTGGAATTGCAAACCCAAAGGTATATAACATTTTTCAAAATTTTAATTGAATATGTAAATTAATCTAAGTAAATTAAATTGTATGTTAATTTAATGAGTTTCAGGTGATAATAAAAAAAATAAAAGAAAGTATGATTCTGGAACTAGTGAAAGCAGTGAAGATGAAAATGCTGATAATGATGATAAAGAAAATAATGAAATAAAAAAAGTGTCCACACCTGAAGAACCTTATTTACCTAGATTAAGAAGTAGAGTAAAAGCTACTAGAGACTATGTAAGTTTAAAATTCAATAGTATATTCATTTATTAAGTTGAAAATAATATATTATCATTTAATTTTTAAGACTTTAAAAGCGGATGAATATTTTGCTAAACAATCAGAAAAATCAGTAACATCCAATCATACTTTAAGTAAACTAAAAAACAGACACATAGATGAAAAAGAGCTACAACAGCTATTAGCAAAAAGTCTTCATATTTCAGACATTCACAAAAAACAAATTCAGGAATTGACAACAATAACAGAAAAACTATATATGGAATGGCTTCATATAATGGAGTAAAGTTTTATTAGAAAATTAAATCAAATTATAATTTTGTATTATTTAATATTATTTAAATGAAAATTAATTTTTTTCCAGAGAAGGTTTTAATGTGTTACTGTACGGTCTTGGATCAAAAAGACTGTTAATCAACAATTTTTACAAAAAAATGATTCCTGAAGAACCAACATTAATTATAAATGGATTCTTCCCAAGTTTAACAATTAAAGAGGTAATTACTTAAATATATAATCATATGTAACAAGTATCTAAATTTTTTTTCTTGATTTTAGATCTTAGATAATATAATTGTTGAACTGTTAGGATTAGATCCACCAACAAATCAAAATGAATGTTTTGATATTATTGAAAAAACAATGAAATCTCATCAAGAAGATAGAATATATTTACTTATTCACAATATTGATGGTGGCATGCTGCGTTCAAGTAAAATTCAAGATATATTGTCTCGTTTAGCAAGCATATCAAACATTCATGTCTTAGCTTCAGTGGACCATATTAATGCCCCCTTAAGTAATTTAATTTGTTTTTAATTATTTTTTGTTCAATTAATTTTTCTTATAACTAAAATTAATCAATTACATGATTTATATAGTTTGGGACAATGTGAAATTGGCAAGGTACAATTTTTTTTGGGTTAATGCTACAAATTTTCTACCTTATGAAGCTGAAACTTCATACGAGAGTTCATTACTTGTTCAAAAAAGTGGAGCACTTGCTTTACTATCTCTACAAAATGTATTTGCTTCATTGACTTCAAATGCTAAAGATATATACATTACTCTTGTAAAGTATCAATTAGAAAATAGTAGCAACAATTATGTTGGTGAGTACTTGTTGACATTTCTTTCTCAAGCATTTACAAATATTTAACACAATTTATTTTATTTTAGGAATGGCATTTAAAGATTTATATAGAGCATGTAGAGAAGCTTTTCTTGTATCTTCAGATCAATCACTGCGCTCTCAACTGACTGAATTTATTGATCATAAACTTGTAAGAACCAAGAGAACTATTGATGGAACTGAGTGCCTTATTATCCCATTGGATAATACTTTATTACAACAATTTCTTGAGCAACAAAATGAAGCAGCTTAGTGATGTACAAATTTAAAATTTAGGTCTGATCTTGTAACTAACAGTATTCAGTATTAAGATTTATTTATAGAGATCTTCACTTCATAAAGCTTCTACTTTTTAAAATGCTTTGCCCTAAATATTGCACTGTCTCTCTATCTCACACATTATATTAAGCTTATTTTCTTCAATGTAAATATACCTTAATAAGGAAGAAAGAATTATTTTTCAAAATCAAATATATATTTATAATAAAAAAATTTCAAATTATTTCTCACGCCTCATTACCGGTCACTTACAGCAATCTCCCGTCACCTCTTCCCGGTTACGTCACAGTTCAGAGCGCAGCGGTCAGCAAGTGCACTTTGATAATTTTGCCTTCTCGGCTAATCCAAGAACAGCAACAGAGTACACACAACTGCACCTCCCTCTCTCATCCCCGCAGCGCGCTATATACGTGTACGCGAGTTTGCGACTACTTATTCACAGGGTAGATCTAACTCTGGTTCGTGCATTACAACACACACACCGGCAGGAATCCGCGTGTATAGTGTGAAAAAGCGCGCGCGCGCGTGTATGTCTCTACTGTATATAGATATACATCGGTAATAGCTGCGCGTACGCGTATAGGTACACATATTGCGGCCGGCTGCTGCAGATGGGAGCGCGAGGCGTCGTCGTCGACGAGGATGGGATCGCGTAAAGTGGATTTTTAATTTTTTTTCGTTCTGTCATCCCATCGTTACAGCCCAGTCGTATACGCAAGTGTGTGAGTGTGCGTGGTTGTAGATAATAGGCGAGCCAGAGAGGCGGCCGGCTAATGGTCGGCACCTTCCTCAAGGTCGTCGGTGAGTTACACTGTGTTTTGTTTTTGCGCTAGCGTAGCTCGAGAGTCCGGCCTTGACTCTTGAGCTTTTACCGAGCTGGCTTGGCTTTTGCGTTTTAGGCAGGCTCGCGTGATTTGGGGATTAAAACCATTGATAGGCCGACAGGCTGCTTGGACGAGAGTTAACCTAGCTTTTCTTTGTCCTCTCGTTCAACTGTAGCTCCTTCCAAATTGTTTTGCTTGTCGGTCGCTCTCGTTTGTGTTTTGTAATTTTATATATTTTTATGAAGACGGGACGATCGATTTTTTATCGCGTTGGTGAAGAAAAATATTATTTTCGTCGCTTAAACAGCTTTTTTTAGTGATGTGTATGTGTGGGTACTTATATTGTTTACAGAAATAAACGTGCATACCTGTGTAAACTTTAAAGACATAAACTTGCCACCGAGTGAATAACGTCTTGATTGTAGTTTTGGAGTTATAGTGACTTTGGGATTGATTTATAACGAAGTATTTCTGTGGCCGAGCGTTTCGTGCGTAAAAATCTACGAGTATTCGTTTTTCTTTTGTTGTCTTTACAGGTTATGCATTACTCTTTTAATACAAAATATACAAGTCATTAATTCTCTCAACTAAAACAACCGTAACAAAAATGATATCGTTATTAATTAAACAAAATGTGAAGATTTTTATTTAGTTTCATTCATACAGAAGTTTTCATCATGCAATCCGTTGTATTTATTATTTCTTTTTCCAGTGTTAGTATACAAAAACATCGAGATACTCAATCTGCTGCAGCCCTTCTGGTGAGTAAATTTTTCTACAAATAAATAGTTTTTATTATTGCTTAATGTTTAATCGAATGATTCGCTTATTATGCACGGTAATTATAACTCAAGGAAAGAAATTCGATAAAAAATGATTAAAGCATTCGAGCGGCACCGAGGTGACTCGCAGCCGTATTGCATGAGAGAATGAACCCACTCGACTATAGTATATACAGATTACACGTTAGATTCTAAAAAAGAATGCGAAATTTAACGCTGGACGTATTCTTAAAATTAATAAAGATCGTTTTAAACGAGTGAAAAAGCATGAAGAGATAATTATTAAATATATATCGAGCGTGTACAATTTTTCTCTTATATATAAATTAATTCTATAAATTACTTGAGGGTTTAAATCGTACTTGTTATTTAAGCTGTGAAGTAATGTGGACAATTATTTAATACAGTCTTAAACTTTCTGCATATTTTATTATCATTCATCCTATTCTTGTATTATTTTACATAATATTACGAGGCGCTACGTTAAAACGCCAAAATTCAATGTCAAATTAGCATTTATGAAAGGAAAGTCGGCATTAAACTTTATCGTTTTGATTCTCGTGAGCACTGTTTTGTATTTCAAAGAAATCGAATGTGTGTCGAGCCAAGAAATTCTAGATACTGGGAGTTGCATTCCGCGAAACGAGACACTCGCCAGGAATTCCGCGCACGATACGATAACTCGCCCACGGCTTCTGCTCCGAAATGTTTTTTTCACTTTTTTACTAAGTTCTGGGATCCTTGCACGCATTTTCGATTTATATCTGAGGCTTGATTCTGTTTAATTTTAAGCTTTAACACAGCGTTACTTGAGGCACATACTGATAATTAAGACAGAAGTTTTTTCTATCGAATTATTTATTCGTTGACATCTTAACGTTTTAATCATAAATAAAAATATGACGTCAAAAATTTTTTTTAAAGTCAGGTCCCTGTAATTGTCGGTAACTCTAAGATTTCAAGTATAAAAATTCGTTTCTGCACATTTGGAGTAACATCAAGATCGCTGTTCCTCATAAAAAGTTATATTCTCAGAAAATTTTAATGAGATCAATGGATTATGCAAAGCTGTGCTTTTAACACTTTCACGCCGGCATGGCCCATATATGACCCATGAATTTCCACTGCGCAGGCCAGCATAGCTCATATATGGGCCATCGACATGGTCCGTATAATTCGTTATACATTCGAAAATTCGTTATAGATTACCCGGCGTGAAAGTGTTAATGTGATCCACAAATTAATATTAACGTAATGATTCAACAATAGAAGAACGAGTTACAGCTCATTATATGCATTTATTTAGATACCTAATACAATCAGTGACAAAACTTATCTAAAAATGTATTTAAGATATTAGTAGAATTTAATTTTAGAAGAATTATTTGGATTTCTATTTTTAAAATCTTTTAAAATTAATCCTATTAAATAATGATAATAATATTAATAACATTTAAAATTTTAAAGTTTTAATTCTGGATTGTGTTTACAGACACACGAAGTAAATACAGACACACGAAGTAAATTATATAACGTTTAATCTATAACTTATCCGCCAATAATTTTCTTCACAATTACGAGTAATAATGCTAGGCGGCGAATAATCTGCTATTAATAGACATAATATTTAAAAATAGAATATTTTGTATTATTAATAAAATCACTAATAAAATTTTAATCTTAATACCTGCTGCTCTAACAACTTTAAGTAGACTAATTAGTAAACGCGCGAGATTCTAAGGATATTTTACGAAATTAGCGCGATGAAAGATATACGTCAGCGTAACATAGATTCATAAATGGTCAAGTTGGAAATTTTGCGGTCATGACCTGGCACGATACGAGCAGCATGCGAGACCCTGATGTAGTTGCGTGAGGTTCACACAGAGCCGTCTGTCGCGGGATTATCACCAATCCTTCATAGCTCTACATCTGTGCCAATCGCGCGATTAAAAACAAATCTCGTTCAATAAATGTGTCTTTAATCTACATTAGTTCAATTGATGATTTACTTTAAGTAAAGTATTAACTTTGAAATTTTGTAAATATTAATATGTTATGGTATAATTGTCAATGGTACAATATAATAAAATGATAAAAAATGAATGTCGATAAAGCAGGATTCATCTTAAAAATGTTGGCCCAGTTTTCAATCGAGTGCTTCAATCTAAGATTGTTCCCTCGGCCGTTGGGTGGCGCTGCTCTTCTGCCCCGCTCGGCCGTTGGGTGGCGCTGCTCTTCTGCCCCGAGCCAGGCATTCACAGTCCGGGCCAAATGTAGCACAAGCAAATGTAAAGGAGTCATTTTTTCCAATTATTTTTCTTACTTTAATCACTCGCAAAGCGATACGAAAATACGCAATTTAAACCGTGTCAAGTCCAACGGCCAAAAGTGTTCCGCGTGAACAAAAAATAAATTGTCGAAATCGTATGTTTTTTATATAATTCAACCAACCAAGCGCAGGTAAAATAGACGGCTTAATTCAGCTCGAAACTGAATCTTTTCGTCCATCCTCGCATATCGCATACCGAACATTAAGATCGTCTCGATTCGATTATACCCATTTAGTGAGGCCTTGCGGGCTCGATTGGGAGCATACAGATGAGCACGCTATCGCGCTCCTGGCGTTCCGAGTCATAAAGTCTCGAATATACAAAGTCGGAAACGGGCATTAATCGCTAGACTGATTTGCTCTTTTTCCGACTCTTGTGCCAACGTAATTGAAAAAGGAATTGTTAAGAGATCTCCTCCTCTCTTTTATCTGTAGCTTCACTTTTTTATATTCCCGTTAACAAGAACTCGTTAGAATAATTCTATCACTTGGCCAGAATTTATATCGAAAGAAAGATCAATGATATTCTTTGAAAATTGTTTAAGCTAAAAATTTATCTTTTTAAGATATTCCACAAAGAGTAAAATAAAGCCTAGAACCATGGCGTCAATTTCTCAATTAGTAGCTAATTAAAAAGCTATTGCTATCAAAAAAGTAAAAATCAATCTCACTTTATTTATTTTGTTAATTATATACACATGTTTGCGAACAATTATCCGATTACCGTTACAAGCGTGTCAAATGTCAGCTCACCGGTAAATTCGCCGCGTGCTCTCTCTCGCGTCATGTATATAGGAGGAAAACGCGCGAGCGCATTAAAGGTGGGGAGGGCAAAGTTGCGGATCGCGCGTCTCCATTACTTATGAGCAATCAATCGATGTCCGTGCCACGAGCGATCGATCGGCCGAACAGCGCCGGCGGGCGACATTCAATTTTCATCGAAAATCCCGCGACGCTACGAGTATTTTTAATCAAGAAAAATGACGACGAAGAGAGAGGCGCAGAGAGAAAGAGAACAAAGCCGGCGGGCCAGCGGACGTTTGCTGACACGTATTTTCTCGTTTGAAAATGTATACGTGCGTGCCCCGAGTTATTTTAGTCTAATCGCTAGGTAGGTGTATCTATGTGACGGGAATGATTTAGTTACTTTTTTTTTTAATCGTGGGATTTTCTTAAATGAGGCGTCCAATAGTTTGGACTTTTAGTTTTATTATTTCTGCGGATTCTTTTTATACCGATGTGCAAATATGATTGTTTATTACATTTTGAATTTGAAAAATGTTTTAATTAACTAAAACTAAGATTATTAGTAGCATGTAATTAATTGTTCCGTGAAAATTATTTAATTATTTATATTTTATTGGATCAGCTCGCAGAAGACTTTTTGTTTTCGAGAGTTTGGCCAACTATATACAAAAGCAAGTATGGCAGGAAAGTTAACTCTTTTTTGCGTATCTTATGAGAGAAAGCCAATGCGTCTTGCTCGATAAGAAATTTTTATGCTGCATTGTTTTTAAGCTTCTTGTTAAATACTGTAACTCGATTCTTTTATAGCTGGACTTAAAACAATTCAAAATAATGTATAGTACAACTAAAAATATCAACTTTTTCACATGATCGATATTTGAAACTTAGCTCAATTTTTTGTTCAATTCAATATTTTTTAATTTAAAAGAATTATATTTCTTTCACTCTCAATTTATCATTAAGAGTATGTATGTATATAAACTCAATAAAGACTCCAGAGATTGTACTATATACCTTTAGTATTTAATATAATAACGGTTCGGCTATCTCAATTACTAGTGACAATTACTATGAATGAATCCTTTCCAGGTTTACATAAATTAAAAGTAAGTCTTTAAAAAACACGTCTATTTACCAAGACGGCTACACGTTGAATCATGTTGACTTTATAACTTTATTCTATCTCTAAAGTTATTCTTACAATAATTGTTGTACACAATATATAACTACTGTATACAATAATTATTGTAAATCTGAATTTTTGCGTACAAAATGAAACAAAAACAGTTGACACTATAGATTTTATATAGACCACTTTCATCATTTACGCATTAGAAGTCTCGCTTGTATACAAGAGTTTCATCTTCTTCTGTCATAAAGGCCGACCTAGCCTTCATCAATCTCAACAGAACGGATAAATTTTTGTTGCTCGCCCTCTCTTTCTCGATACCCATTTTTTTCATTTTTCTTTTTTGTTCGCCGAGCGTGAGAGTGAGAAAGAGAGAAAGCCGATTCCTCGAATCCTTGTCTTACTTTTCAGAGACGGCGAGCGCTCGGACTTGGACTCGGATCTTCGCGCGCGTTCTTGTAACACATTTTAAAGGACCCGACTACTAGTATGTCGAGTGAGCCGGAATAAAGCGCGTATTACACTATATGCTCTTTGTTTAGCCTACGCTAAATGAGAGTCTTTTAAAAGGCATTGACGTATCTGTTGTACTATAAAAGATGTAATTATCATACAGACTATTTCGAACGTGTATAATGAATTTATAAATTGTATCCATTTTTATTTCGACATGGCTGTAGAAGTTGATTCTCTCATTTTGCTTGATCAAAAAACGTTTTACGAGGTAAAAATTTAGTATTGAACTGTGTTTTATACTACAGAGCCGAAAAATCATGTCAAAATCGCGATTTTGAGGGTAGAGTGGTATAAACTTATTTAATTCCCTGAATTTCTTGTCAACGATTGATAAAGATGCTCTGAATTTTTCAATCATATCGAACTTTCTATAAATTTACTCTCTAAATTTCTTAAAGTGAAATCACGCTGTCACTATTAACGCTTTAACCGAGCGTTTCACTTCAATTAAAACAAAATTTTTTTCACTTCCAATTAGAATCAGAGATCAAATCTCTGCTCCTAAAATTACGTCACGCTAAACGCCAAGTGGAAAATAAAATTCAAACCCATTGTCATGCACCCGGAGAAAGTGTCGCCTAGAAAATACAGTTTACACCGTATACAGCCTCACGCGCATTAGCATCCACTCGCTCGCAAATATTCGAGATGCAAAAATGAGGGCGAGGAAGCCGGCTGGACTGTAATCCGTCCGCGCCGGGGGAATTCGGGCGCGAGAATGTAGCAATCGCTCGCGCTAGATTTCACAAGCACTCGCTCGCGCATAAATACGGCCGGGTCCTTTTCGCAAAGCGAGATAGAGCGAGTCTAGCAGATAAGCCTCGCATTTTCGAACGACGGCAGTTTTAAAGTTTTCAAACTAGGGTTGCGAGCGCGCGCTTGTTGCGGCTCGACGGGTCGGGGCTTAGGATTTTAATCTACATTAGCATGAGCGTTCCCTCGCGTTTTATTGCCGGACTGTAAAATTTTATCGTTTCGCTTCTAATTAGAGAAGCACCTCGAGGGATTTTCGACATTTTTCGCCGGCCCTGAAGGATCCGAGCGCTAGGGGCCCGTTATGCTTTTAATTTGCGACTACTTTTTGTCGTGGACTTTTTATTGATGCTTAGAAAATTATAGCTTTTTAGTGCTTTGACAATCGAGGTTGGACGATTCTATTGATTCTTATTTAAGTTTCTGGAAAATAGCTTACACTATGAAATATTTTTCACATGTATGCTTCATTGATGTCTATTATACTTTTAAAGTGTGAAAGCTTTGCTAAGCATTTTCGCAAATTGCTCTACTTATTTAACACAATGGTTTATCTATCCTTGTGACACATAACAAAGCGCAGAGTTTCAAGCTGAACGTAATATCGAGTCGAATTCACGAAAAATCATCCACTCATTTAAAATTCTTAAAACTGTGTTTTTTTAAGCTTCAGTAAGTATAAAAAATTACCTTCAATTAATAGGTACTATTTATAGATGCTATTTTTCTTTCTCTATTTTTTCCGATGTAAATATAAACATATAATAGAGTTCAATATAAAATTGAATTGTAAGGTCGAACGTGACCTTGTTAAATAATCACATCATTTGCGAACTCTTATCAATTTTTAATGAATCGACTAATTGTACTTTAAGTATTTTATTAAGAGTAACATTTGTGCTCAATGTTATGTAACAATTTATTAAGAAAGCAGTCGGATGCCGACCTGCTCTGGTTGAGGTCAATCAAGCATTGTACAGTCATTGAATGTTCGATTAGCCTCCGTCCGTGTAAGTCACATTGATAAACAGTGTTAGGGAAGTAGTGTATGTACTGTTTTATGTTCAGAAGTAAATTAGGCTGCATAATAAGAAAGAGTGATCGTTGCCAACTTAATCGTAACCTTGATAAAAGCTATCTCTTTCAGAGTTGGGCAATTATAATAACATTATAAAAATAATTCATAAGAAAGGTATTTAAAATTTTTCTTTCAAGCTAATCGCAATTATAGATAAATTTAAGCGTAAAATTGTCCAAACAACATATTAACTCAACTATTAATTAAATTTATCCAAAATATCATTTTGGCACCTCACAAATACCTGTTATGACATTGCGCAAAAAATTCATCTTTGTTTTTAATAAAGCTATTTCTATCCCGAATTGAATGCAAAACATTTTCATAATTAACCCGGCACGCTAAAATACCCTTTAGTTAATACACGCTCCGGGCGGCTCTTTGGAATTGAAGAGACAAAGGCGTGTACAGGAAATTCGCTCACTGCCACTTTTTTTTTTGTTCGCTCCGTGTGCGTCCGGCATGTAGGACAATATCATATTAACCGGTGACCGTGTTACAAACGCGACGAAGTCAAGGGACAGACCATGAGAGAGCCGTGTACGTTCGTAGTGTGCGTGTCAGCATTGTCCTTAACAGCAGTGCCACTCCGGCGTGTAATGTCGATTTTTTTTCCTCGCGCGCTGCGAGAGCAGCAGCAGCAGCAGCGGCGGCGCGCGGTTTCGTTTCGAAGCAACTAATTCATTCATCAATTCGGGTCATTACCGAACTGTCAGGGCCGCGACACTCGCGAGTGCCTCGCGCGAGCGTAGTAGTAAGTGTATTAACCCTTGGCCGGCTAACGCTAATCAATGACTTTAGACCTTTAGCATCTTGCGGACGACTGGTGGGAGCGTTTTTGCGGTTAATCCAGTATTCTGCGCTCGAGTAGGCTTCAATCGACTGAAAAGTTTGCTGTTTCTCGGAGGATCTGTAAAAACGACTCTGACTTTTCGAGGCGATGTTATGATTATTGTGTGGAATGAAAAAATTTTAGCTTTTTACTAGAATAAAAGGAGTTGGCGAATACGCCTATTGTCAGATTACGTAAATCAATAATAACTTACTGTTGATTATATAAGCTTAAGACTTTACTATTAACGCTCATCACAACTTTCTGAAAGAAACTTTTTTCTAATTTTCGTACCGCTATAACTAGAGCATAATTAATAAGACCGCATTACGAAAAAAAACAAAATGACGCAAGCGATTCCACAGAGCACAATTAAAAAATCCAAAAAAGGCCCTCTTCCTGCAAATCTCACTTCCACCGACCCAAAGAGAGCAAAGAGATGTTCTTTCTGCACATGCGACACCAAGAGCGCAGGCGGACAGCCCGTGCGTATACTGCAGGAGCCGGCTTTGGCGTCGCGGTGCCGGCTCTCGGCGCGATTGACGCTCCACGAGTCTGTAACGAGATTACGGTATATCAGCGGAGCAGCGCGAGCTCCCCGCGGTCGCGCGCAGCCATTTCGCCGGGATTTGCATACAGACGCGACTCATTTCCGCTTTTGCCCAAATGGAGGTCGGGGCGCCGTTATATGCGCCCACTGCTCTCGCGCGCTCTGCTCTGCTCTGCTTCTCGTCTGATCTGCGCGTCCTGCCTGTGCGGCTGAGGCTCGCTGGCTGTGTGCGTGAGCGAGCCCAAGGACGGATCAATCGGACACGCGTAAACAATGGGGAAGACGAGAGAGCTGAGACGATCCTTTCGAATAAAGATAATGCCTTTATGACGCTTCGTGTTAATTGTGTATCTGTACTGTTTCGTACGAGTGTTTTACGAGTCTTGTGGGTTCGAACTATAGTTATACTTATTCTAACAACTATGTTAAATTTGTAAAATAGATTTTATGAATGTAGCTACCCGATACGCCTTACAACTCGGCTTGAAAACTACTTAACTTTGATAGCGCTCGCGAACGGAACGGATAAAAAATTTCGTTCGTCGCGGTGCAATATATTTCCCAAAAGTCCGGGCGGTTATAAAAAAAGGAGTATCTTGAGCGTCTCGCGCAAAACGAGATCTGCAAAAGTGATAGCCCGGTGCGCTTGCGCGCCGCTCGCTTGGCCTCATCAGCATTCATCAGTACGAACGGCGCACAGTTTCCGGACTACTTTCCCGCCCGGGCCGCGAAAAGAGTTTTGACTCGTCGTCCATTACCCATTTAACAGCGGAAGCTATCTCCATCCATTGCATTTCTCTTTTTCTTACTATTACTTTCGTTAAGCTTTTTTGCCCGCTTAAATCAACTTTAAATTATATTTTCACCGGCGAATCGTGAGCGTTGAGACACCGTTTAACACGAACTTGTTATTCATTGTTTAAAACATTTGAATCCATCGGTAGTAACAAGAGATAATGTCAATTAATATTTATCCTAATACTTGATAACAACCTTGTCTTGCGAGTAACCGTCGGGTACTAAGGGTTGAGACGAGTGGCAGTCACCCTTGAGATATTCCAACATATATACATGAGCGCGTATACGAGTTCATATAAAGGACATACACGGGTGCGTGCGCGTACATATATAAGCGCGAACGAGCGCAAAAGCGATTATGGCTCTGGCAAATCATGATGTCGCTCCCCTGTCAAATAAAGCCGCTGTTGGTCGCGACTCCCTTCCGGCTTGCATAAACCAGCCCTCTATATACGCGGAGCCTATACATTACACACTCTCGCGTACGTAGACCGAGCCTCCTCGCGCATGTAGTCCTCGCCGTTGTCTCGCGCATCCCCCATTATTCTAGAGATTAGCTTTTCCTCGTTCGCGCTGCGTGCGCGAACCTCCTGGCTCTTTAACGAGGGCTTGGTCTATACAAGTTATTTATGCGCTATGCAGAGCCGCAGCGTGCAACTAGCTGCGGGATCTCTGGGTCCTTTGTGTAGGAGGAATATGAAGGGTATCGAATGTATGCATGCAGGGTTGGGATTGATTGAATTTTTTTTAGATGAATTGATAGACTGCTGTGTGTTTACC
>JAPYZA010001882.1:0-56028 GCA_030522685.1 Eupelmus azureus
CCTCGTTCTCGGCTCACTGAAATATTCGAGACCGCAGAGGAGCGAGGGAATTTCAAAGGATTCCCGGCGCAGCGCCGCCGGCGAACTGCAGAAGCTTCAAAGGACGAGAGGAGAAAAGAGAGGAGCGACGCCGCTGGATTTTAGATTTAGAACCTTTCGATTATGGGGGGCCTGAAAAACGCTTGTCGGGTGAAGGTGATGCTTTCACCTGCTGTAAGGAGAAGAGCCGGGAGAGCGAGTTTTAAACGGACGATCGGGGGGAAAAGTGAAATGCTCGCTCGCTCTGGCGGGCCGATACGCGGTGATTTTTAAAAATCGATTTTTTCGGCTTTGGCGTGGATCGATTTCTATTTCGGTAGACTTTCTTCGGTGTTTCTTGGGTGCTGATGGATAAAAAAGTGGTTAAGAAATGGTGTTATTAAGTGGATTTGACTTGAAGGATGGTTGTCAAATTTTAGAAAGATATTTTTTTGGTAAAAATTAATTAATATAATTTTCAAATTATAAACTCTGCATTGCAATAAGACAGCTCTAAACATCTCTTAAAATAAATAAATTCATGCTTCCTTTCCACTTCAACGCACTTAAAAAAAAATCTGTTTTTACAACTCCAAGTCAACCACTCCGAATAACCCAATAAATCTCATCTCAACAATTTTATAGCGCGCCATAACAACGTCGAAGCGACACCTTTTTACTACCCGATCCCCAGGCCCATCTCCACAAGAAAATCCCTCTCCTCTAAACCGCCTGAGAAACTCCTACGCTAGACAAGCCAAAAGCCACTCGCAGGTACAAGCGTGTCGCTCGGCTCGTAAATTTTCGGCCAGAAAGAGAGAACCTGCCGGATCTTCCTCCCCCGTGTCCAGAAATCAAGTGTTTTTCCCGCAGCGCGCTGTGTGAAAAGTATCGCTTTGGGATATTTACGAGCGGAGGGTCCACTTTAACCGAGATTACCGCGGATTGTTTACGCCGAGAGTTTTTCGGAGGTGCGCGACGATGCTTTTCTCGCCTGGCCGAGGACGGGCCGGCCGAGGAGTTATGCAAGCCGAAGGATGACGGCCAAATGGGCCCTCGTTGAGCCGGGGGACGAGCGATGCAAAACGGGTTTTAAAGCTGTTGGGATAGGCTGATTCTTTTTTCTTTTTTCTTGTGTAATCTGTTTTTTTTTTAATTTTTGATGTTTTGGGTGTTGATTTTTTTTTGGTAGAGTCGGAACTGTTATATAGTGAAAGTTAGCGCTTTATGCATATTTATCAAACGTGTTTCTGTGGCAATTTAGAACGAGATTTGGTTATTTTTTAAAATTTATAATATGCAGAAGGCGTGCAAAATGTTAATATCAAGAGACGACAGTGTAACCATACAAATTTAAAGAATTACAATCGTTTCTTCAGAAAAATACATTGAATGTTTAATCTAGTAATAAAATATTAGTATACCACGATAAGCTAAGCCATTCAAAATTGAATATCCCAAAATCAGCAACAAAACGTACGACCACCACGGACAGCACAAATCAATCCGCCAAAAAATAGTTAATTTTTACGATAACAGAAAAGCCTATACCCCTCCGGCGCCGACTACGTCTAATTGCTTCTTGCAGCGTTGACCAAAACTTTTCGAATAAACCGGCGACTATGGCTAATTATAAAATACCGAGAAACGTAACGTCGACTTTTTTTTCTCTCAAATCCCGCGCGCGCGCACGCGAGAGCTGATTATGCTAAGCAGGCGCTTGTACGACAGCACTTTTCGTGTTTATGCCCAGTACACATTTTCCGTTCTTCCTTTTACGCGCCATCTGAATATTCATATAGCGGGAACATCTCTATTTATTCTTTAGAAAGGCCCGTCTGGAGAGGCAGGACTGGCTGCAATAATCAGATGCGCTCTCGCGGCGAAATGGAACATTCTTCGCATTGTAAGCGTTTTATGGATGTAAAATATCTATTCCGAGGACGTGAATTTCGTCGCGAGTTCATTACCGAGCTCGGTATCTTATCTGGACGTTTGTATCTTGCGAATAAGTTACTTTAACAAGCGTTCATGTCTTTTTCACGGGGCCGTAAAATAATTTGTAGAAATTTGTTTACACTTGGTGATTACAAAAAAGTCTTCCATAAATTCCTTTCAAAGTAAATTCGCCTCATTTCGACTCAAAAGCTCTAATAACGTCTGCTCTTCTGCCATAATCATAAACCATACCCTATCCTCAAAAACCATAAAAATCCAACCACCACCCATCCCCTACCAAACATTTTCAGACCTCATCCATCCTCTCCCCAACCAAAACACCAGCCATTCACCTCCCCAAGCTGCGTGGGCGGCAGGACGCAGCCGCTTCGCTCTCCCATACATCCAAAACGAATTTCGCTGAAACAAAGCGACAGTCCGACCAATCGCGCCTCGTAATAATATTCGTGTAACGCGCGCTTCCGGCGATCAAATCCCTCCAGGCCGAGCCGACTCCTATATTTAGAACCGGGCAATAATGGTCCCAGTATGTGCGCGCGCCTGGATTATCCTCGTTTCCCTTTCCGGCACTGAGCTTGTGCTCTTTGTGCGAGCGCTGCGGCTGCCCTAATGCAGAAGAAAAGAGTGGCTGCAGCGCCGATGTGTCTATAAATGAACTGTTTGTTGTGGAAAGGGCGGAGGGGGGAGAGCTGGATTTTTCTCGAGTTGACGAGAGGTTCTGCGCACGTGTGCACGTGTGTGCTTTGACGGATGGGCGCGTGTTTCTCGGGGGAGATGAGGTTTCACGACGGATTTTAAGATTGGCTTTAGGATTTAAATTTTCAATGTTATGTGTTAAACTAATGGAAGCAAGATGAAAATTTGTGATAAAGTTTCGTCCAAGAAAAAAAAGCACCGACACTATAACCAAAGTCGTGATTCGCAGATCACAAAAGCCGAGCGAGATTAGCAAACGAAAAAAAAGCCGAGTAGCATCTCTCCCGGCAATCTCGTCCTTTAATTCAAGTTCGTCATCTCTAATACCCGCCCACAAACGCCGCGCACCACCGGCGCTAATTACCCAGCAGCGGGCTTTAATGCTTTTCTCTTTCTATCTCTCCCCCGTCGGCATTGTGTATGCAGCGTGCCATTATTTTTCCCGCTTCGCAGAGGAGGAAGAAAAAAAAGGAAAGAGAGCTCCCCCGAAGAATCCGCTCTCCGTTAACCGCGCGAAATTCCGTCTTTCTCTAAGCGTCCTAACTGTAAACGGCATTATAGAAGCTGCCTGCGCGCGGGAGAGCCGCAAAAAAGGCCGGCTCACTCTGTCTCTTCGATTCCGCGCAGTTGCTTTGTTGTTTCGCAACGCATCCTGCAGTCATCATTTCCTTCCTCGGCGCAGAGATTTTTCAGGGAGAGAAGCGGACAGAATTGGTCCTTTGTTTTCCGGCTGCGGATTACTCGTGGATTTGTAGGATCGGTGTGAAAAGCGCTTTTTCTTCGACGGCTGCTTTGAGAGAGATTAGGCTTTCCGGCTGAGGTATTGTTTTCGTAAGAGTTTGCATAATTATTTAAATGTTATTGGTTTGTTCGTGTTATCTTAATGTGTGAAGTCGAAGGTTGCGTAACTGTGTCTGCGTGATAAGAAATCGGCACTCGGTGAAGTCTGTATATGCAAGAGCTGTATTTTTTTACTTTTTCTAAATCCTCATATGTTGATTTCAGATAATGATCATAATAGAAATAACAGAGTAAAATAATTTCTATGCAAATCCTGATTGCACATCCTGACTTCTCAAGGCCGGAACCTAAATCCATCACTAATGAAAACAAATCTTCCAAAATTTACAATTTTCACAACATTGTTTATCAACCACACCAACATCCACAAATACCAAACCCAGCAGTAATTTCGCATTCTTTCCACCCCACCCATCTCTCACTTACCTCTCTCGCACTCATATACCCACTCTCAATCGTATAACGACGAACTCCAGAGAGAGAGAAACGCATTTACGCTCGGTCATACCCGCGTATTTACACCTGGACACCGTACCTCTCTCTCCTCGTCGAGGAAGCCCGCGGGTAAAAAAAAGCAAGAGGGAGACGCTCTAAGCCAGAGGCGGCCGAGGGTCCGTATTAGGAGAGAACATGGCATCGCGGTAATCGCGCCGAGTGCACATATAAGGCGTCGATGAGCCATCGGAACGAGTTCGGCCTGTTCCAGCTCTCTCGGCTCTCAACGCGAGCTACTCTCGCACAATCGCAATCTTCTGCCGCTGCGAGCTGCTTTTTGCGGACGTGATTCTTTCGCTTTTTTTTATTTAGGGCCCGTGCGCCGGGACGGCGAGATGGCTTCGCGCTTTTTGCCGGGAGGCGAACGATGAGGTACATTAATGACGAATGGATCTTTCAATTAGACGGAAGCGCTGAGGCTGGACATTAGAGACGAGGCTTAATTGATGATGCTGATTGTTTAGGTGGGATTTTGAAATTGATTGGGAAAGCTGCGGGGTTATTGAATGGGATAATCGAAAAACTGACGAAATGGAAGCACGGAGCGATCGTTACGAGCTGTTTGGTTAACGATTTATGGAGATATAAGTATCACCTAATTAGCCAGCGCGGAGAAAAAAATCCGACGATTGATTACAATTAAGTCCGGCTTAGCCTGGAATTACGAAACATAATCAACCATTTTTCGGCCTTCTAATGACCTTCCGAAACCGATTTCTCGCCACCTCTCGCCGAACAAAAAGCAGCATCGGCGCAGCGAAGCCGAAATTAATAACCATCGCCGTGAAAAATGCTCGGAATTAATTTTCGTCACGCGCTCAGGGCAAAAATCCAATTAACACAACAAACCTCTCAATCACCCTTAATCGCTAAATAATGACGCGCCATCGCAGAGAGCTCGGCAGAGGGCAGAGCGCGCAAGATTCCAGTACGCTCACGCACGTACAGCGCTCGGAGCGTCGCGACGGGCAATTGCAAAATGGCCCCTTAATAAAGACTTCAAGCGGCGACGGGCGCACAAAGCGAGAGCGCAGAGGGAGGAGGAGAAAAAAAGGAGTGTATATAAGCAGCATTGCGCCAAAAGCCGAGGCGCGCAATAAAGGCAGCGCGCGCGGCAGCTAATGACCGCGTGGCGACCGATCCGGCCGAGCGATTAACGGAGCGAGTGGGATAGAGATAGAGATGATTTATAAAGCGAGGCACACACGCGTGCGTAGAGAAACGTATAGACTCGATTCCGATACGGAGGCGATGAGGTTGCGAGGTTGGGAGGGGGGAGATTTAAAGGTTTGTTTTTGCCGGTGAGAGAGAGAGAGGACGAGGGAATCGATAGGATCGTGGTCTGGCTGTGTTCGGAGTTGGCCGATAGAGGAGAGCGTTGAGTCATCGTGATCTAATTGTCAAAGTGATCGTTGTCAAAGTAAATGGCCGGCCGGATCTGATACGGTTTGTTGGACGGGTAATGCGAATGTGTGCGCAGTGATTGAGGAGAGTGTATTTACATTATCGTTTTTTTTTTCTAAGTGGCGGTTCAGGTTGATTGTGATACGAGCGCTTCGATTGTACGAGGCTAGAGCTGTTTCGAACCTGAGCTTGACGATGTGTTAATTTCGAAGTGTAAAAGAGAAACGTGGTAGATTTTTGATCTAAAACTGGAAGCCACACAAATTTTGCAATTACTCGGTGTTAAAGAAGGACTACAAATCCAAGTCACCTCAATAAAAAATTCCACTAATCAAATTGCAAAACTAGTTTATTCAATGGAATCCCGCCACTAAAACGCTTTACCTACATGCAATTCCCTCCTAAGCAAACCTCAAACTCTCCTACCAAACCCCACCAAAAAAAGCTCTCCCCATCCCAAGCCCCCCTCTCAAAACCACAGCCTCCTCGCATTATATCCTCTCTCCATAATACCGGCCCGCTCCCGGTGTAATTGGCCGCAGCTCGCAGGTGCACGTGAACGGGTCAATCAATCCGTCGCGCGGCGCGCTCCTCTCTCGTCTAGCCTCCGCTCTCCGCTGCTCTCTCACTCCTGAGGCCGACGACCGAGCTCGCATGTGCGCAAGCAGTGGGGCCACACGCGAGAGAGCCGCAGCTCGCCGCGGCCTTGACGAAACTAACCGCCGCGCGTGTTCGTGTGTGTCTGCGTTATACTTGCCCCCCTCCGGGGTGGCGGAGGGCTTTTTCTTTGCCGCGCGGCAGGAGTAGAAATTGCGCCGCGAGAGCTAAAAATTACCATATCTGCCTGGATAATTCGAGGATAGTCGCAAATTGAGGCCTGCTTGCGCGAGATGTTTTGCCGGGCTGCCTTTGCGGATCGAGTTTTTTGGGCGGGGATGACAAGTTTCGTTGAGCGGGCTTGCTGGTTTTGTTGCGGATAACGTTGGGCTTTGGTTTTTTTTTTATTGGGAAAGAAGAGACGATGAATGTTTGATCGTTCCGGGAAAAGTGGAGGAATGTTTATCGAGCGTTTATGAAAAATATTGGTTTGGAGTCACGAGTAGCCGTTTCAATTAAATTATTTTCTTAACTGTTATTGGTGATTTAAACTGTCGGTTAAACAGGTTAATAAAGCAACTCAAATAAAAACTTGGCGATGACGATGTTGGCTTTGTAAAAAATAAACAAAACATCTGTATAAACGTACAATTTAAATACCCAAATGAAACTTTGATATCAAGACATCAGACGATGCCGATCGGCTTAGCTTACAGTTATAATTATGATTTTAACGACGCTGTTAATTTTTCAGCTTCTTTATACCCGAAGTTTACTCCTGATTAATATTAAGTGCGCGTCTATTCGAGTGTGCCGGGCGCTCGTAAAGGTGTCATTTTTACGAACACAGCTTAATTCCGCCCGAAAAGATTATAACGTTACGTCCGCGAGCGGGAAAAATTTCTTTACCACGCCTTTATTAAGTAAGTTTCGCCTCTCGTTTATGCTTATTATTTATCGTAGCGGGCTCTCGAATCGGGTGAAAAAAATTAAGAAGGAGGACGATTTTTTAACGTTACTTTTATAGGCACTTCCGTGGCGTCGTCGTAAAAAAGTCAAGCCTCGTAAAAAAGCTCGTAAAGCTATCAGATGCCTGTATTAAAATCATTAAAAAAAACACAGCGGATAGTTTCGTGATTGAATTATTCACTATACACGTTTGCGCATCAATATACAAATCCGATTCGTCACCGAAAAAGATCGGTTGTGATTTACGAGACGTTTAAGCCGCGCCTTCGTGTACGATTCAGTTTTTCTTCTTCTAGATCTTGAGAAAAATTCTTTTCAAGTTTTACCAGAAATCTTGCTGGAGAAAGTTTTCTTTTTGAAGAACACGGTTTTTGAGATAATTACACAAAAAGAGTTAATTAGAAATTTGAAAATCTCGAATATTTTCTGCTTTGAATGATAAATAGAGTCGATAAAGTGCATAAATTAATTTTTGGTATCTTTTTTAGAAGTATAACTCACGACATTGAAAACTAGAGTTGATTACAAAGTTGCTCTGCAAATCTGGTACTCTTACCTGGAACATAAATCAAAACAGGAAATTTATTACTGCGAAGTAAATAAATTTGTGATAAATTTCATGAAGCTTAAAAGTTTTCGAAAGGACTGCATTTCATAAAAACTTGAAACTTTCTCAGAGGGAACGAAATAAAGAAAACTTAATTTACAATCAATTAAGATCCCGCGATCGATAAAAAACTCAAAAATCATGTACTTTCCATAATTCTTAATTAAGCATTCTCCTCCGCATTCTCAGATGCACGCGATACCAAATAGTCACGTAAGATCGGTAAAAAATCGGATACTCGATGCAGTCACAAATCGATTCCCATCAACCAACAAACCACGAAAAATCGTCGGAAAATCGGCAACGTTATTTCGCCACAGTAGCACTGCGCGAGCTTCCCCTGAAAAACGCGAATGACGAAACAAAGAAAGAAAGAGAGCGCGCGCCTCGTAAAAGCTTATTGCTGCCTGTAACTCAGCCTTAGCCTCCAACAACCTTAACAAACCTCGGGGGCCGTATGAGCCTCACGGCTTTGGAATCCGGCAGGTATACACACGCGCGCATGCACGTACGTACTTAAGAGAGCAGACGTCGCTCCATTGACGTAATTAATTGGACGCGCGCATAGCCGCTGCCGCATTCGTAGATCGGATGCTCCCGCGAGCGCGAGCTATCTGCCGATCTGATCTTCGACTGTCGACGATTTTTACCGGGGAAAAGCGATATTTTTGTGAGCGAGCGCTGGGAATTTCCAAAATTATCGGGGAATTAAGTGGATAGGGGAGAAGGAATTTCGGGACGGGGGATATTATTGGTTTGTTTATGAGCGGTGTTTTTAAAGTCGGGAAATCGGTAATTATGTTCGGCCTTTTCTGGGGGTCTTTGTGAGGTAAAAACGGCCGGCGTTTTACGTTTTATGTTCGATTAAATGGTCGTACTGTGGTGATTTATTTAATTTAATTAGCGTTTAGAGCAGACGATTTTTCGGAATCGTTAAATTAGATAATATCGAATATATTATACTTTATTAATGTAGAATTTATTGCATATTTATTGTAAGGGTCGAAAAATACTTTGTAAAATGGTGCATCTCAGTACGAAAATTAAGTAATTAATTTATCAGCTCAAATAAACCGATCCTCATTCGCGCAGCATCATCTCAAACACAGGCAAATAAAAAAGTTTGTTTTAATCAAACCAACACTTCCAAGCGCAATAATTCACCGCTCACGGAAATCTAATTACAGAAGCAGCAGCCGCACCACCTCCTGGTAAAGCGCATCAAAAGCGACCTTCAGACAAAAAAAAATAACGAATTGGAAATCAAAGCAAAAGCATCATCGAACCAATAATTGATCATCCTTCCCCGTGTGCTCCATCTCCGTACCACGTACCCAAGAAACCCCCCGTATTCTGCCCTTTGGAGAACAAAAAAAAAATTGCACGGGAGCCGAAAGGTGAGCGGGGTTCGCTCGCACGATATAATTAATGCTCCCTCGCACGCGTTTCAATTAGCTCTCGAACTATACGCCGCTGCTGCAGTGCGTGAGAATCGAGAGGAGGCGGCTGCGCCGGCCCGATGAATCTCGCGCTTGTTTTGCCCTGTACGCTCGCGCGCATTCATCATTCGAGCGCGGAGGATCTACGTGTATCTCGATTATCGATCTATGAGCGGTTCAATGATATTTTCTTTGCGCGGTTGCCGGTTTTTTTGCGGGCGCGCCGAGGCGATTAATTGCGCCGGGTCCGAGCGCCGGGATTACGTGATTTAGAGATCGGCGGCGGCTTTTCTGATGATTGAGATTTCGTGGTGGTCGATTTGCGTTTGATGAGCGTTAGAGATGGTCTTAGCAACTTGTTTCGTTTTCATCTGTGAAAATTCTGGATCGGTAGTAAGTGCATACTGGTTTGGATTTCATTTCCTGCTTTATTAAAAATAGAGAATCCATTGCCTATACTTTAATATCAAGAGAATGTCTGCAACGAACTCTAAAGCATTAATCTTTGGTTTTCAGACGGTTTTTAACGAGCGCCCGCAGTAATAATAATGACAAAGCCGGCTGTTCAAAACTCATGCTTTACCGAAAAACTTTCTTATTCACAAAAACCAGCATACCCCGCGCGGGAAATAAAAGGGATGGCTGAGAGATTATTCAGGCAGCACAAAAGAAGCCAGGACGAAAAGGGTTGGCTGAGCCGCGCGAGGAGAATACAGAATCTCGGCGCTGCGGCGATCCTCCACTTCTGCAGGCGACTTACTTTCTTACCACCCCAGCAGACACCCTATTGCCACAGGCTGTAGTTTGGCTGCAGTGAATTCCCCTTTTGTGCATCCCTCGGGCTGCGTCGTCTCATTCCGCCTTTTTTTTGCAGCAGCGTGAAAGTTGCCAGCACTTGAATATTTGAGAAGGGTGGATGCGGAGTTTTTCTATAGCGCCTTTTTTTAGTGAGGAGTTTGAGTTTTTTTGAGAAAGGTGATGTTTTACACTTTTTTATATGGATGTATTTTATGTGATAATATGGGCAGAAAATGCGCATTTTTGACAATATTATGGTACAATACGTTAACGATATTTCAAGGAATAATTTATCATCTCCATTTACTCCTCTATCGCCGCAAAATCTCGATGATCAAAGTAGTGTTATCGCCCCGAGGCCTCGAAAAGCCAAATAAATTTTCAATGATTTTTCCTAGCTCCGCTCAAATTAAGTTGTCCAGCAACCCAACATCTCATTCTCCCTAATCTCCAAAACTACCACTAAGCCACCGTAATATCCGAGCTTGAAAACCGCCGCCGCTATCCATTTCCCAGAGGCTCACGTCCCGTCAATCCCGTTGTCCACTTTGCGTTGAATTCGATCTACCCGCTCGCTCGCGCGCCCCGGCATGCCCGATCGTTCCAGCGCCTCGGGGTCGCGCAATTACCCATAATGCACCCGATGCCGGAAGCCTTCGCGGGCCTTTTTTACCGACCGAGCCGGAGGACAAGACCCTCCATTAGAGCGCCGCCGGCTAATGGCCAGTTGCCACCGAGCGCGACCCCTTTTAATTCTGCCGATTCTTTCTTCCTCCGAGAGAGAGAGAGAGCCAAGAAAGGTATGCGGTAGGGGCTATTTTTAGTGAGCTGTATGAGAGGTTATGGGTGGCGAATGGCGGGGAGGGGGGAAGATTTGCGTACGAGCTCGAGAGCGAGAGTGTTTGCGTGAGGATTTTTCCGGGCTGATGCTGGCTGCGGTGGCGATTATCGGTTGTGTGCACGCCGGCTTTTTCTCTCTTTGGCTCGGTTGGAGATGAGCGATCGCAATCGAGGAGATGATGGAGCCGCCGCTGCTTTACCGGCTGAGGCTGTTTGCGCGAGGCATTCCAAAGAGGTTTTGCTTTTTTTGGGAGTGTGTTTAAGCTTGCAAATGGCGCTGTGGTCTTTTGTGCTAGGTAGGGTTGCAGAGTGTGAAGTGCTGCTTTTATGTATTTTATGCTGAAGCTTTGTAATTTTCTGCGATCTATCGTTGCAGCATTGAATAAGTATATAGTTAGTAAATATGTGCTTTTATATTTCTATAAAATATTCATATTGTGCTTCAGAGTATGAGCAAAGACTGTTAGAAATTTTATTATACTTTGGTGAAGCTACCTTGGAGAATGGAAAGATTATTCACGTCAAGGTTGTAGCAAAACAAATGCTGAGAATAAACTTTACACATACGTTGCTCAGGAATGCAGTGCGACTTCAGCTCTTATCAGATCTGATGATGCATCCCAGGAAAAGATAGGGTAATTTACAGCACTGATTATTACATTATATATGCACACGATTAATGATTCCTGGTACAGACTGAATGAAAAACTAAATTTAAAAAGGCGACACTTTTCATCTATAGTAAAACTAATAGTTCTATTAATCCAAAATTATTTTTACCGATTATAAAACTAGTAGCCATCAAACCGATTAAAATTTCAAATTAACTAAACACTTTTTAATCCAATTCAATTCCTCTCGCATCCTGCAATTTTTGAAAATCACAAAAAGTTAATACGCAACACGGCCGACTCATTAAAAGATAAAACAAATTAATTTTCAATTTATCAATAGCCGAAGCACGGCGGGCTGCTCCCGGCAAACCAGATTCCCATAGCGAGCTCACTCGCGCAACTGACTTTAGCATGCGCGTATCCTACACCGCAGCGACCTCCCCTATCATCTTGGCTCTTGGCACGGGCAAAAAAGTCGATCTCCGTATATACGTGTACGCAGGCGCGTTCGGCCGATCCGCAGCAGTATAAGTCGATCAGCCCTTTATGAGAGGCTGCGCATGCGCTTTTTTGCGCCCTCCGCGATCGACGCTTATCCGCGGCGAATGAGCCTAGCTATTAACGTATCGCCACCTAGGCGAGCTCTCTAACTGCGATTGAGGATGCCGATACTTTGAGTGGATGTGTGCGTTGAGGAGTAGGTAGTGGAGACGATAAGCGTTAGTAGCTTTTCACTGGGATTTACGGGTTTGAAATGTAAGTGCATAGGATTAGAAGTTTTTGGGAGATTTCTTAGAGATAAAGATATATTTATATTGTTAATTGAAACTTAAATAATTTGTGGTGGAATTTTTTTATATTTTTTTAAACATGAACATTTCCGATTTAATTACGACATCATTATTTGAGTGTGAGCGTACGGAGAAAATACAAGATTACTTATATTTTTATGAGGGTTGTATATTTAGTGCCACACTGTATGCGGAGCGGTAAATTTTATCTTCTTCAAAAAACAGTAGATAAGATAGCGGAATATATGATTTCGTTCTAAATACGAATTTATTATTCACCAGTTGATTCTCGGCTGCTCGTAATAAAAAATACTACTGTAACATGTGGAAAATAAATAAAATCATAATGTATTGTTATGTAATGGTTCTCACCCACAGTCATTGTTTTGATGCACTAAATCTTTCCCTCACAAATTTTTAAAAATAAAACAAACGCAGACCAACTTCAATGCAGCCTCTTTACATCACATTTTAAATATTATTTATCGCCGTTAAATACCCCGACAATGCCTCGAAAATCGCTAAAAACAAATGGCTTCTGCAAACAATGAGATAACTCCATCTTAAAGAGCAAAAAGCCAAGTAAGGCAAAAAATTAATCCCATTGATACGTCTCAGCTCCGTAATAATTAACGACGACGAAAAAGAATCCGGACGCAAAACTCTAATTGTATTTCAAAGGAAAACAAAGAGATTTTATTGTCTCCCCAACAAGAGAAAAAAATAATAATAAAAACCGCCGGCTTCCCACATTTATATAAATCGCCGCGAAAGGCAAACAGGAGCAAACGAAATGCAAAAAAAAAAACCGAGCTCTCCTATCGGCTGCTCAATGGAGGGACACAAAGAGGCAATAAAGGATCGATCGAGAAGTGGCGCAAGTCCCGCTGTGAGCTCGCTCGCAATAAACCGACTCGCGCGCGCGGCCAGTGGTCGAAACTATTAAAACCGCGCGCGCGAGTGCGGAGACAAAGCCGTCATAAAGCGAGGCAAAAAAAAGGGGATTCCGCGTTCTCGTTTGCGAATATCGAAATGACGGTGATTATCGTCGCGACCGAGAATTTTCTGGCCAAGCGTTAACTGGAATCGGCTCTAGACGTGCGTGCGCGAATTGCCGAGGCCAATAATCGGAGAAATTGGGCCAATTAGGGGGTCGTCGTTATCGGCGCGTTTTATCTTCGTGGTCGGAGATTTTCCAGGCGAGAGGCGCGCGTCGCGATATTTTAATGTGCATCGCGATTCCGCGAACGCAGGTAAGCATTGATCGGTAGTTTACTTTCGGTATTGGGAATTATGTGCGCTTTTTTGCTGTTTTATAGTAGTTCTGGTTAAGATTGTTTTTAGGTGTAATATTTGGAAAATGTAGAACTCCCTCTGTGTTACGTAAATGCTTTCATTGAATTATTATTTGTTTCAGTGGAAATAGTGGTCGAAGAATTAATCACTGAAATTAATATTTTTTTTCATTGTAAAAAAAAAAATTTATAAACAAATCTTTAATGTTACATAATGGGACAAGCAATTAATTTAATTTATCAAAGCAGCTTTTTCTCAACTACGGAATGAAATATTTTTCTTCATTACCCACCAGCTTCCCTAAATCAAAACAAAAAGCAAGCAGCGCGTCCCTCATCCCTGCAGAACCCCTCACTCCAACACACACCTCTTAAAACCCCTCAGCACTCGAAGAATCCACCCTTGAAAAAAAGCACCCCCGTCAACAATACAAACCCACCCAACTCTCTGGCGACGCGTCGATAGTTAACTCAGTAAACACGTATATGAGAGAAAAAGAAAGGCTGCAGCGCCGGCAACCCCAGCGATATATAGAGGGAAGCCGAGAATTATGGGCCATTATTAATAATAGCGCCCCGGCGCGCATGCGCGCATGATGCCCCGGCCATTCTCACGCGATTCGCGCCTGCAGACGAGGATGTTTTTTCTGGCTCGACACCAGGAGCCGCGCCGAGGATGCACGAGCTGCTTATGTACTTACATACTCCGGCGCTTTCGTTTTCGTTGTGTTTACATGGAAAAAGCCGCGGTTATTTTTAAGCTTCCGAGAATTTTCAAGGGCGAAAATCGCGGAGGATGTAAAAGAGGTGGGGATCGCGAGGTAATTTGTTTAGAACTGGCTTCAGCCTGCTTGGTGTACACCGAAAGCGCCTCGGGGTATTTTTAGAGCTTGTCAAAGTTTACCCTTTTCCAGGGAATAAACAGCGTGATTCATTACGTAAACAACGACTTAATCAGCGAAATCAGCGAACAAAATATATTACATCACGAACACGAATTCCGCACCAAGACGGGAAAAAAGTACCCCCCCCCCCCTTCTCGCGACTAATACGGCGAATAAACTCTCCTGCGCGTTTCCCCGATAAATCGCTTTCGCCGCGAAATAATTAATGTTTTCGCGCGCTCGGCTCGCCCAAAAAGACAACACGGGTGCCGCGGCGCAAACTAATGAAAAAGATATATATTCGCCGGAGCGTCTTCCTCCGCTGGAAAAGCGGAGGCAGAGAGAAAGAGAGGGAGCAATAAGAGGCCCGAGAAGAGTAAACGCTTGTAAAATAGCGCCAAGGCCGCGCGAGGGGGGATCGCAAATTTGTTCCTTCGCGCGAGCACGTGTGTATGTGTACGTACCAAGAGTACTTTTAAATCGTATTGCGATTTATTATACGGCGAGCGCGAGCTTGGTTTTTCGTTTACGGGGCGGGATTTTCGAAATTTGTGGTTTTTAGCGGATGAAGATTGTTTACTGGGAGATTTGGTTTATGGTAATTTGGCGGGAGGGGAGTTTGATTAAAGTTAATATTTTTTAGCAGAAAAGAGTATTCATAAAATTCATTCAAACAAATTTTTCCATTACAAACAATTAACAGTCGATAATATAACAGACACTTTTCAAACTTACAAATATTCCTTTTTCCACAAAAGTTTGGTAAAAACCGCTTTATCGTAAACAAATTAACTTAAAACCATCGCGTCTTGAGAAAAAAATCGCGCACAGATCCCAGCAGAGCAAAGATGGATTTTCCCTTGTCGATCATCATCAGCCTGGTGTTCGAACACCGCAGGACCTCAGTGCGCCCACCGAGGGAGCAGTTAATAACCTCTCCTCTCCTTTCTTCACCGGAGCCGTATGTACACACGCGGATGAACACGCACTCGGGTGCTTCCATTGGTTTGAGGCTATAATCCAGCGGAGACGTGGTCAGAGAAAGAGAAATATACCGGTTGCTACCTTACCTGCTTATTTAAGCAGAAAAACAATATTATAGGAAATAAAGTTCAAAATAGAGTTTTTTTCATTGTAACGACAAAATATAATATTCAGTATCGAATTTAATACTGCATTCACCTGCAAAGCGACTACAAAACAAAATATAGCACTGTGCTGACGTTACGGAAAAACTGATTAGATAAAATAGTTCTGATAACTATTCTTTTTATTATCATAAAATCAGCAAAGAAATAAAGAACAAATAGTACATTTCGATACGAGTGCGAGAAAGTGATTTCAGCCTCGTGTGGACGTTTGCGCCCGAGCGAAGCGAGGGTGAAAAGGCCACACGAGGTTATAGCATACGCTTTGTTGCTCGAGCGTGCGCGAAATCGAGCTTTGCGCACGGAGTATCAAAAAATATCAATGGGTAAACGATGAAAAAAACGGATCCAACAATGATAATAACTGGTGCGGACTCAAGAGTAAACTGTCACCTCGGCATGAGTATTCGACATCTAATGATCCATCTTTCAATTGTGGCTTATACACACAAGCTATAAATAATGAGACTAATTTTTAGTTTATTTGGATTTAATTGAATGCCTAAAGACTTAAAAAAATTTAATAATTATTATAAAACAATTTTAATAAAATAACTAATTAGTTCAATAATCTGTTATAATAATAATTGTAGCCAAAAATATAAGTGAATAAAAGGAAAAACCTGTACTTACAAGTACTAATAACACCCGCAGTTTTACCATTATAATACTTGCTAAAAGCATATCAAGTCACCGTTGATCCAGTCTCTAAAGTTCTGTTAACTTTTATAAATTAAAATAAATTAAATTAAAATAACTTTTATACATAATTCTTTACGAAAGAAAATCAAATCTGATATGTTTGGCCACATACTTTAAAGTTGACATTCTGAATATCACGTATTGTGAAACAACTCAAGCTTTAAGCGTACCTGATCGAAATTATACAAATCGAATTATTGCACTTAATCAATTTTTATTGCCACTTTTTATTGCACACAATTTCAGTGAATATCGATTACTATATATACCTTGTCAAAATCTCAGCAGAAGTAAATAGTACATACAAATAAAATCGATTCCGTTGGCAGTGCTTGTATAAGTAACGAATTAAGAATAAAAATTAAAATAGGTTTGCTTCTTAAAGCTTCCATCTTTTCTGCAGAAATAATCGCTATAAGTAAAGCAATTGTTTTCGATCTGAATAATCTAGGCTGTTTATCTTCTAACTGTAGAAAAACAAACGTACAAAAACTAACATATGATGAGGCTTAGACAAGAGGAAAGATTATTTTAATTATACACAAAGTTCGAGTACAAAACCATGTTACAACTCTAAGAATTTGTAAAGAAAAATCATTACAAATAATTGCTGTAGGACGAAACATTATACATTACAATCTGGAAGCATCCCTAAACAGAATTAATGTTACTAAGGATCCATCTTATGATTGTGGCTTCAACACACAAGCCATAAATAATGAGAGACACTTTTAGTCTATTTGGATGTAATTAAAAGCCTGCAGTCTTTAAAAATGTACTAATTATTGTAAAACAATTTTAATCGATTTTTTAAAAGACTTTTTTAACATCAGTGTAGAGGTGTATAGCATTAATGCAGTAATAAAATAACTAATTAGTTTTGATAATAATCTGTTCTAACAACAATTATAGCCAAAAATATAAGTGAATAAAAGGAAAAACCTGTACTTACAAGTACTAATAACACCCGCAGTTTTAACATTATAATACTTGCTAAAAGCATATCAAGTCACCATTGATCCAGTCTCTAAAGTGCTATTTTGTAAAAACTTTATTATAATGCGTGGCTATAAACTTAAGAGCTCTGATTTGCAACTCCGTCGCATTGTACTTGACAGCAATCTCATAAGCATTGAAGACGTTTCTCCCGTCAAGAGATCGGCAAATCTCCTCCTGTGCCAACTCTTTGAGACCCTCGATATCCAATGCATTAGACAAAGCCCAGACGTCGTATTTCTCCGCTTCCAATCCTCCAACGTCTCCGGAGTAAAGAACCTTTAATACTATCCTTAATGATTCTGGGCTAAAGGAGGGCAAACAGATCCGAATGCTCTTGTAGCCTGATTCATCAAGACTTTTTAGTAATGTTTTCAGAACTTTGCTACCAGAAGCTACGATCACCCTATGTAACTGGTGAACCTCCGATATCACACCATCGTTTTCGCGTGCAATGCAAAAATCGCTGAAGTTGTAACGGTTTAGGTAGCCGATTAAGCGATTGTCGAACCAGTTTTTTGGTGGCATATCGCGCTTAAGAATCACGCAGTCACTGCTAATTGAGCCTCTATCGACACTTGCCTGAACCTCAACGACCACTGTCAATGCATTTCCCGGTAACAATGTCGCAGCTTCATTCCGCAGAGAGCTCATAAGAAGCCAAGTCTCGCCGCCAATCATCGTCATATTGGGATTCTTTTTCTTAGAAACACTTCTGCTATATTTTTTCAGTTTTTTATTATCTACAAGTGAGTATACTGCCTCATACGCGGGAGGACGGCCTTTTGGACCTCTTAAATATACAGCTAAGCCTATAGAAGTGTTATTGCCTTCTATGGTGACATACTCATTACTTTTTGTGTGAAAAAATAGATAATAACACTGAGTAACCGTCGACCTTCGTATGATAATAAGGAGAATTAATACGGAAATCGTTTTGCGTTTTTAACAATCTGTCCATGTCATTTATTTTCCACTCTACATTCGACTTTATCCATTTAGGTTGCGTGATGGACCAAGCGAATCCCAGGTCGCAATTTGTCTTGTCAAAGTTACTCTGGCCAAAAAATATTCTGAAACTCATTGACAATGTCAACAGGATTAGAATATAAGAAACACTTCAAGAAAAAAGTTTGTCAGATATTTCAGTGGAACACTTGCTTATTGTTTCCTGCTTCAACTTTTCTGCTACAAATTAGTTTCATCTAGGCACTGTATTTTTGTACCAACGCTTATACTTGTCACAGTCTCTAAAATTCAAAATTGTTTAATCAAATATTTAGTATGCCTTACTAAACACAACTTAATCTCATTCAATAAAACATTAAATTGTTTACCGCTTTTCTTACAATGCACTTATAATTGAATCGCATAAAAAACAAAACGAATTGTATCAGCCTTAGTAACAATAAAAGTGAATTAATTTTAATAACTGATATCAATACTGTAAATAATTCTATATATGTTTCTGGCAATTATTAAGTTCTTGTTAATGTTGTGCTCAAACGCATAGATCCGAGTTAAAGACAGAAATAGTCAATAGAATCTTTTCTCGACTGTTTTCACAAACCTATAGTTGAAAAACGTAAGAAATTATTTTTAATAATAACTAGATCATACGGCCGCTACGCGGCCGGAATTTAGGTTAACTACGGTTAGAATTGTCAAAAAAAAAAGAAAAAAAAAAGAAGTCTATCTCGCTCGGAACTTCAGGATTTTTTCTTAAGTACTTTTGCGCCTATAGTTGAAACCAATAGTCGAAAAACACAAACTATAAGTTTTCAAATATTTTCCAGAATTGATTAAAATTTACAAATTGTTAGATAATTGCTTCATTTTTTAAACCGAATGTAAATTATCGAATTATTGTTATTATCTCTACGTGTTAAAAATTCGAAAGTTAAAATCGGCCCGCCGAAAAATAAATGAAAACATATAATACATGAAAACTCACGAAAAGAGCGAGGTGCAAGGAGAGCGAAGAAAAAGAGCAATTGGGTGAAGGGAATAATACGGAGAGAGATAGAGATAGAGAGAGAGAGAGAGAGAGAGAGAGAGAGAGAGAGCGAGAGAGAGAGAGAGAGAGAGAGAGAGAGAGAGAGAGAGAGAGAGAGAGAGAGAGAGAGAGANCTCGCTCGCTCGCTTGCGCGCGTCGTTATCCAGCAGGCGATCGCGAGAGGGACCCCTCGGATAGAGTCCACGCTGGGCAGCGAGCGAGCGCGCATGGTACTCCGATAGCGATTTTTCTGGCGCTGACAAATTCCTCGAGTTTTTTACGCTTGCGCACTGGATATATTTATTACTCTGACCTTGGATCGAGGACGCTTTTGTTTCTCACTCCCCCCCCCCTCTCTCTCTCTTCTGTTTGTTTTGTGCACGCATGCGGTAAGTATTATCACCGAGTTGGTAGGTAAATCGAGGGTTTACACTCAAGGCCTGTATTCTGTAAGTCTAACGCACGCTAGGTTAAATTGAATAAACGCTTTTGCATTGTTTTGTATATCTGTATAAAGTGAAAATAGAGCGCTGGGTTTATAGAATATGCGTCCTAGCCAGTAATAATTTAAGCGAAATATAGATTTAAAAATTATAATTGAATTTCTGTCACCTGAAGCTTTTGGAATGATGAGAGCTCCAGAAGCTACCCGAGATCAGATCGGTAAGATTAAGCAAACCCGAGTTACGGACCTTGTAGTTCCTGTCAGGTAAGGTAAGTCCTCGCCCCAGTTCGTAATTTATGGAGCTGGTTCCTGTCGCGCTAACGATGAGCGATGTTACGGTTACAATGGTCAGATTCTGACGTCGGCTGATCTGCGGTTTCAGTATCCACGACTACACTGTATGCGTGGCAATTAATTTTCAGGAGGGAAAAAACGGAAATCGGCATGACGATCTGGAACGAAGAGCCGATTGCGCAGATGCAAAAAAATGCGTTATCTTCGATCCTGCATAAATTACACGTGCTTAATCAACGATTCCGCACGGTAAGCGCTTTTACAATCCCCTTTCAATTACGCCACGCTCTGCGTAATCGCCGATCGCGTTACAATTCGTGCCACGGATTTATCCTCTCAAAACCAGCGTAACTTGAAATTCAATTAAATACTGATCTCCCGCAACATTGTATACGCATCGGTCTAACAACGCGATATCGGCTATAACATTCCTCGTTCACCCAATCCCAGAGCTTAGTAAAAAAGGGACAACCTCAAGCCCCCTTTGGAGATTTCGGGGAGGGGAAAAATTGGTCCGAATCAAGGACCGAAACTGCATGGATCGCGGGCGCTCCACCTTTCTCTTCCGTGTGTACATCTGCGGCCGTTCGCGATCCGTCTCGCTTGGCCGCTCTCGTATATACTGCTGGACTATATATAAACGCGCTTATACCTGCCGCAAGAGAGGATCATTTTTCGAGGCTGTACAGCGAACGCAGGAGAGCCAGCCGGAGGAATAAGATTTCGACCTTGAGACGACCTTTCTCTCCTCACTCTTACTTGCTTCTCCCTTTCTTTCTCGAGCGCAGGAGAGAAAGAGAGAGAGAAAGAGAGAGAGTGAGAGAGAGAGGGAGAGAGAGAACGAAAGAACAAAGTCTGGACCAAAAGGATGAAAAAGTGTGCGCGGCACGTTCGGGAGTCGATCGATTCTGAGGCGCCGGTCGAGGGAGAGAGAAACACTTTTTATGTAGATTCCTTCGGCGGCTTTCTTTCTCTGCGCTGAGCAGATCGCTTTGCTCACTTTATGATTCTGCCGGCGGGCTCACCGTTAACATCCTCATTGTGCGTTGCGAGTTGTGATTGGTGGGGAGAAAGAGGGTGGGGGTCGGATAGTAATTACGTACGTGAAACAAAAACAGTGCATCTGGGTTATTCGTTTTGGAATGTGAATGCATTGAGATCGCCGTTAAATTAATAGAGTTAACAACTCAAAAATTATTCTGCTCTGTATGTCAAAATTTGTTTTTTATCTAGATATTTTTTCAAGTAAAATATTCACTATATCCATAGCAGCTAACTTTGATTAAATAAAAAATTAACTAAAAGCTTTTCAGCCAGCAATTCTCGAAACTCTCGGTACGCAGTCGAATATCAAAAACATTAGTTTGAAATCACGCTGGCAACCGAACTCCACGATATGCATACGCAAACGACTGAATCGAAAGCGGCAGCCTTTCTCACCTGCCCCTCCTGACGCACGTAAAAGATGCACGCGAATATCTTCCGAACACGCGCACGCGCAGCCCTTTGCGAACACACCTCTTTTTTCGTGCTGATTTCTGAAAGGAGAACGCTCCTGTTGCAGGTTGCACGCGCGCGGCAGCGGCAGTTACATAAAGTTAAGGAAGAGAGTGAATGTAATCCCCCACACCCGAGGAGTGGCTGCCGCCGGCGCAAGGACGAACCTTTTTCTTCGCTTTTTCCGAGCGCGCATTCTTTTTTTTTAGTTGAAAATGGCACGTGTGCAAGTTTTGCAATGGTATTTCGAAGTTTCGCGGTTGTTTGGATAATTGTCAGAGGTCGGAGAATTTTGATTTTGAGATCGTCCAGGTTATAGTGGCCCTGAGAGCTAAATCGTGTTTTGGTTGGTCATAGAAAAGTTAGTTTTGTGTAGGAATCGAAATTTCATATGAATAATATCCAAAGCATGAGAGAATAGGAAGTATGAATTTTGAACTTTAACAGTGGAATGCCGCAAACGGTAGTTTTTCTGCACAATCTAGAATGGCAATTCTCACAACGTGAGCAAGGATCCGTTGTTATAAATTGGTGAGTGAATTCCAAATGCTTTGAGAATTGTAAATGTGAACATTCTCGAATTTGGAATTTTACAGAAATGCCTTGCATAATGCATTTTAGTGTAACAGTTTCTCCAGACTTTCGCTAACATTTTATTCTCAAAGAATGCCTGCACGCAGTGCACTACTTCAGTGCTTTAGTAACATCAGTATGTAGATCAGTTAGTAGTATTCAAAAGCTTGAAGAAACTTTTTCTATCAGAGCTTATGCAACTTTAAAATCCACTGAAAACAGTGTATTTACACCTATTTAAACAATCGCTACTCTCCATTGCAGCAGTATACTCACAACATTGTATTGATAACAACTCGTATTGCGACCGCGTTTGGTAATTAACTAGATTACAAAACTACTGGAATTGAATGTTTAGGATAGGCATTGTTTGAACAATTGTTTCTCACCATTCTTTCCGTTACAAAGAATGCTGCTTTACAAAGAATGAAAGCCCACCTGTTCACGGGAAACTATAGAACTGCTCAAGCTGACCTCGTAAACAATCCCTAAAACCATTTCGATGCTAATTTTTAAAGTTCAAGGCGTTTGGAGCGTCTGTCAGTTCTCGCAAAAAATTCCTCCAGAAAAGCGAATTTCTGGCAAGAAAGCGAAAAGGCTGGACTAAGAGGCCTGTTTTAGGAGAAAGGAAAGCCGCCGAGGATACTTGAGAGTCGACGTGCGCCACGATGAAGTCCAGTCCGAGGAATCCGGACTCGTTTCGTAACTTTTGAGCGTGCAAGCGCGTAGGCGAGTTGCCGACTTTTTTGCGCTCACGAGCTAGGAAGGAATTTCGACGAACGGGCGCACAGTGTGGCTTGGCGTGAATCTTAAGGAGGTAAGCCGGCATTGTTACTTTTGCAGAGAGCACCTTTGGAATGAGCCGTGGGTCAGAGGTGGATCAGGAAGAGTTGGAGAGCAATCAGCGTTGATGGAAAAGCATGGTTTCTTTATTGTTTGCAACGAACGTAGATGATGTGCTGGTGGGTGAAACTGTTTTTATAGAAGATTATTGTAGTGCTGGAATTTGGAAAATACTCGATCACCATATTGTGTAAACATGGAAAGATATGATGGTTTTACATGCAGTAGTCAAATGATGTATTATATGCGCAATAAGACAGTTATGTGTTCCTATTATGCATCAGTCCATTACAAAATTTTTCGATTTCAGAAAAACATGTCTTCTACATATACCAGTGAATTTAATTATTGAATGTTACACGTATTTAAACGTACTCATAAATCAACGTCAATCTCTAAGAAACAAACGAAGTTTGCCCGTGTAAATATATCAAATACAATCTCTTCGTTCTTTCAAATTATCATGTCATTTAATTACGCAAACAACCGGACGAGCGCTCACTTCATCGGTTCCAAACAAGAAATGGAAATGCAACTTCCCTCCAAAAAGCAGAAATATCACATCCTCTTGCGTCAAGCACGTCCAGGAGTTGCAGTTCCTTAAATTCCAGAGTCGGATAATCAGCTTGGCGTACAAAAAAGGCCGAATAACCCGACAGAGTCGTTCTCGTTGTCGTCGTCGTAAGAAACAATGGGACTCGTTGAGGTCGGAAAAAAGCTCTAAGTACATAATGCCTCCGGTCTCTAGCGCATCGCAACTCTCCGTCGGTTCAATGGCTGCTGCCACGGCAGTCAGAGAGCGCACACAATCGGTCGCTTCCCGTCTGGCGCCTTTTCTCTCTCTCTCTCTCTCTCTTGAAGCTACAGCTCTCTTTCTTTTTCTGTCTCCGGTTGGTAGAGAGATGAGACCGCGGATTTAATGCGCTCTTATAGATCACATAGGTTTAGATCTTATTGTATGACGCGTTGAATATTTGAAGTTATATGTGGATTTTAGGGGTGAAAAGAGGATGAAATAGTCAGAATATCTAATTAAAAGATAAAATTGTATTCGTAGAATTGAAAATAATAAGATAATTTGTTGCACAGTATTCCAATGCCAAAAGTAATAACTATCTTTTAATTAATACAATTTTATGTCACGATTTACTAAGTAAGTGTGCCACGAACTATAAATTCATCCACAATATATCAATTTAAAAACATCGTGCTTTAAAAATCCTTTATTGAGTTTTCGATGAATACTATAACCCTTTAAATAAATTAATTCAAAGATATTTTATTAGAAGAAAATAAAATTCACCTTATCCTGGCCAATAAAACCAAATAACTACATACGTACATACATATTTCAATATTTTCAAATTTCGAAAGAAAGTTACAAATTCCGTACGACCGCTGAAAATGACAGAAAATTAGTAGAGCCCAATAGCCACTGCCTATCCAAGGCAACCACTCAAAAGCAACCAAGCTATAATCAAAACTTTCAAAGCCGTCGCCGCAACGATTCGCCGTGAGATTACAGTACCACACCACGATCCGAACTTTCACGCCGCTGCATCGCTATACATCATGCATATGCAACACCCCGACGTCCACAATTAAGTCACGATCTCTCGAATCGGCGCGCCGATTGCCAGCCGATAGACTAGCGCGCCCACGATAACGCACCTGCCTTCGCGCTCGCCGGTAGCTCGACGATAAAACACGCTCTCCTTCTCACATCTATATACGCGATCGGCGCCGCAATTGCAGAGCTCGGGGGCAAGAAAAAGCCGCGCGTTACGAAAGCGCCCGAGGCAGTAAAGACGGGCTCGCTAGAAAAAGCCCGCTCTCTCTCTGTGTCACCGATATTCATGCGTGCCTGGCGCGCGCGCGCGAGCGCGTGGGAAAACGTCTCGATCGAGGGGGAGCTGTCACGCGCGAAAATGAAAAGCTCGGCGACAGCTCCCAGATGAATCGATCATCGAGCGCGCAAAAAGACGAAGATACCGCTACTACGCGGAGAACGTAAACAAGCGTTGAGGATCGGCTTCTCTATTTTTTTTTCGGGGATATGTCGCGGTATAATGAGACCGCGGCGCCGTGAGTTTATGTATACGCCGCTGAGCTTGATTATGATCGGAGAGAGAAGCGGATTACGCGTGTGGGAAGACGCGACGTCTTTTTCGTGTAGCTGGATGGATGGAAACAAAGTGTGATCGCGGATTTGTTCCCACAGGCTGTATCGCAAGACGCTTGTTTCCGACGATGCTTTTCTTCTTCTGCGTCCGATGGCCTACAAATTGCGTATTCCGAGGTCTTTTTATTTGGCTTCGAGGCGAAGATTAATCGCCGAGGAGGTTACTTGAAAAAGCGTTTACACGCTGGTACCAACTAGATTATCAAGCGACGCGCGCTGGCTCTCTGATGAATTGAGCAATTTTCGAGGACTAATCGTATTCGCCATCTCTAAGTAGGCTTACTCATGCCTTGGAAAGCACAGCAGAAAGCTACGACGAGCTACTTTCGAAGGCCAAAAAAAAGATAGCTAAAGCACCTAGAAGAATTTGGAAAGCTCGCGGACGCTGCCCTCCGTTCAGGAATAAATCAGCGCGCGACGAAAAGGAGCAAAGCGTCCTGCTTGCGCATTACACAGCGGAGTTTCCCGCAAATTTATATGCGAATGCGCTAGATTAACGCTTGCCATATCGCGCGCGTTCCCACGATTGTAATTTGCGAGCTGGAAAAATCAGCTTTTTAATCAGCACCTCCAGGCGCGAAACATCGAGAAGCCAACCAGCGCGTGTCACTTACTTTCCAGCGGGAGGCTGCTGCTGCGCTCGCGAGAGCATTGCGCAAGGAAATAAGTCCGCGAAATTAATTGAATTCGCCGCGGCCGGGAAATTAGCGCCCATATCCTTATAGAGACGCGCCGTGGATATAAAAACACGTCGCGGGACATGCTCGAGCGAACGAGATATCTATTACCCGTATATGTGAGTGTGAGTGTCTGCTAGGTGCGCATGCGTCGCCAAAGGTTGGTTTATTTATATATAGTTAAACGGTGGATGTTGACGTAGAGAGCTTACGAAAGTCCATCGTTTTGGAGGTAGATACGATGGCTGATCATTGCAAATTTGGTGCATCGTCACGGAAGATGATCAATGGTTAGCTTCGTTATGGGTGCAATCGGGGATTTGGATATAAGGTTGGAATCGAGTTGGGATAGGCTAGCGGAAGATAATGAAAGTCATAACTCACTAATGCAGAAGTATTTGCTTTGCCGGCGGGCGCTGCGCAATGCCGGAGCTAATGAACGTTATTAGGGTAGACGAAACTATTTTATCGGGCGCAAGGTGGATGGACTGGGAAAAAGAATCGTTAGAAGAGGAATTATTATAAAATTCTCGAGATTTATTGTCCGAGATATACCCGCGGGATAAGTTTGCGAGGGCAATTTCATAAGTTCGATGCCCGGATAAAGTGGATAGTTCAGCGTTACAAAATTTAAAAGGTTCAACGGAGAGCTTTTGAATTGTTAGAGTGCTAACGTTGTTTGCGGAATAATTCACGATTCGCTTGTTTGATTATTTGGCGGGGCAGGGATTTATTTTATAACAGGGAAAGATTGCTTTGTTTTCGTTGGAATCGACATTTGCTTGGTTCTTTAAATAAATCTGAAATCTTGCACGATATCGAAGTTTTATGTCATTAAGCCTTGATGTAAATTGGTCTGAATTAAAATACCTTAAGATCAGTCGTATAAATAGCAGGGTCAGGTCAAATTGCATAAAACACGAGATTCAGCAGTTTGCATTTAAAATAAATCAGCAATTTAGAATTCTAATATTAGTGAACGCTTAATACGAAAATTAAAAATAAATAAACAAAGTTATCATCATGAAGTACTAAATTTATAAAAGCGTCCTCGATTCTAATTTAACAGTTATTCGACGCGGAGTGTTCAAGTAAAATCGACGTATTTGAGATATTAAAAAAAAAAAAAAAGTTTGCTCGGTCACGGCTGATGATACGCAAATTTCTCGAGAGCTCGCGACGAAAAAACAGCACACGCATATGCGGGATCGACCTCGTTAGCGCGCGTGTTGTTACAGGTGTCGAGGCACTTAGTCCGATTATCGCTGCTCGGTCGAGCGGTTTTCACACCGCGCGCGTCAACATTTTTAATATATTACTCACAACACAACCGAAACTTCGCCTTTTAGATACCAAGCATCGTATAGAAGCTAGATTTTCGATAAAGTAATAATAAAGAAAATATTTCAATTCAAGCCCAAGGCGGTCGTTATGAACACTCCTCGTCTCGTCGAGTTGTAATTGGGGATCGATACCCAAGATAAGAGCGCACGGAGATAAGGAAGCTTTATCACTGTCCAAGCTACTCGCACGTCCTTTCTCTTGACTCGAAAACGGGAGCAGGAAAAGGGGCAGAGCGCGCGATAATTCAAAGGAGACTTCATTTGTACAACCGCGTGTGCGTACAGCGCGCGGACGGGATGATAATGAGCGCGCATATGATCCAGAGGTAATTAGCATTCGGCGATCGGCGTCGATTTGTAATAATTAAGCTCGATTGTCGGCGGTGCTCACACTGATTTATCGGCCGTGTTAGCTTCGAAAAAATGCGTAACGAGGACGAAAATACGAGAATATAATGAAGCGAGTTTCCGTGTCAACCGAGCGAAATGGCCTATTCATCGGAGCGTGGTGTTTGAATGGAGAATTCGTTTCAATTTTGGTGTGTATATGGGAGAGGAAGTATGATTTGGTTACTCGAGGCCAGAGCAAACTCTATAATGAGGGTTATTTAATGCAAAGAGCGCAGCTATGTGAAATCGGAGCACAAAGTAGACCGAGAATACGCCGGATCGGTATCGCCCTGTAACTGATTGGTTATTGCGAGTATCGGCACGGTTAAATAATTAGTCAAGCGCGATGTTGCCTATCCTTTATAAGAGCAATATCGTTTCGATAGCGCATTAACACTGACATTCTTGCTTTACGTAACGTGCGCGTTACTCGCCCATTCTGTACCGATTTTCGCATGGTCGCAATTTACTTATTTAATTACGCTTATGCAAATCAGCACTGACTGGCTTATACTAATATTTCATTAGGCTTGTGTAGTTATTAATTTCAGCTTGTCGTAGAAATTAGAAAAATACTTTTTGCTGAATTTATAATTATCAAAAATTCAATTGCATTCTTTCCTCTTCAAGGAGAAAGTGCGTACGTAATAAACGATTAGATAAAACGTTTGGGATACTTAGTATCAAAATCATGATTTATGTCCATGCACTACATACTTGAATTTGTAAAACAAACCAAATAACGCAAAATCCAAGTACCAGAGGCAACACCTCGAAGTTTCCCCTCGAAGCCACACCAATAAGTCTCGCTAATAAGCCGATCCCGGCAAAGACACCAGCGGTAGATCGGTAAGCGAACGAAACTCTGGCGGTTTCGAAAGCGAGCTACCGCCACTGATGCTAGACGTCGCGTATAATCCATCCATTTAAGGCCACTGACAGGCGAGTTTTCCACTCTCCTCGGTGAAAATCGGTTGCCGATCGGCACGACCGATTTCCGCGGCTCAGCGGGAAAACGTCGCACGATAAGTCACTAGCGCTCATAACGTTCGTACGCGGCCTTGGGTGCAATTATTTACCGAGGAATGCAATTTTTTTTCACCGTCGCGCAGTTCTCTTCGTTATCGGTTTACACGTGTACGTAGGCGCGAGAGAGGCTCGATAGTCGCAAGGTGGACAGTTGGCTCTAGATAATGCGGGTTGAATAGGGAATTAAAATGATCACTGGATCGGAACAGTTTTGCCTTCGATTACCGCGTTTTCGTAACAGATTTGAATTGTAATGGAGTAATTCGTTCAAAAAAAGAGTTTGGAAAATTCTTTAGGAACTCCAAAGTAATTCATTATAGATAAATATTGGCAATAATTTGCAGCGAATTATTACGGACGGTATTCTTATCACTGTAAATCAGCGAGCGCTTAAAAATACCCGAGGAATTCCAGCAGCTTGACTTAAATATTCATTTTTCATTAAAAAGCGTCGATATACATTTCTTATGCATAATATATTAATGCATCATAAAAACAGCCTCTATTCATTATTTATGAGGCAAAAGTGTCCCGCATAAAGATGTAATAACGTAGCAGCAGTACTAAATCAGGGCCGGTATAATAACTTCAACCTAACTATTTTAAATTACAGTTTATGCCAGTATCGGCCCATTACGCGGCCCCGTATCTCGTTACACATTATTATTTTGCAAATCACCGCGGCAGCCCAGCGAAAATTTTGCAATCCCTCGCGCACAGCCACCAGACTGCATATCCAATCCACACATCGAACCGATACATTGCCTCTTTCTCCAAACCAGGAAAAGCCTCATCGGCCATCAAAATCAATGCTCAGCATCCCTCGTCCTCGTAACGAAAAAAGAATCATGAATCCACGCGTAAGTGGCACCTGCCGAAGCCCGCGGCCCAATTACAAAGTGAGGAACGCGCGCGCAACTGCGTTTCCATCGAAAGCCGGCGATAATTGCGGCCGCGCGCGCGCGCGACTCGTATAATTACGTCCTACCGCATTTTCTCACATCGAGTCCGCGTGCCGCCGAGAGAGAGGAAAATTCGAGGAGAGCCGCGCGCGTAGAGGAGAAGACACGACGCCACGAGTGTGCTGCTGCGAGCGCCTCGGGGCGAATTCCATTGCGTCTGTATATCTACGCGCGTGTGCGAGTGTAGCGCGCGAGGCTAAAACGAGATGAAGCGGCGGTATAGAGAGATTCGGCCGGTGAGCGAGGTCGGGAGGTGCTGAGCGATCGCGATGGTTGGGTTTCTTGAGAGGTTTTGCTGCTGAGAGAAGGTGTGTAGGTTGATTTTTAGGCGGCGTTGGTGGTGGAGTTGTTTATTTTTAGGTCGGGTCTTTTTAAGGTCGTTAAAGGTATTTTTGTATTCTTGGCACGAAGGTGGCTCGCGGTTACGTAAAACGATTGTTCTTTTCCCCTCTATTTCCGTCGGGGCGCTCCGCCGCTTCATTCGAAATCCGCTGCGATTTCGATCAAGGTTTTGATAAACCTAAAATACACCGTAGGCCTCTTCTGTCTACCGTATCAATTATCACACTCCGAACGCCAAAAATTCTCCGTACCCCCTGAAATTCCACCTATCCAGCTCAACCCAAAAACCGCATGCGCTCAATTTTCATCCGAGCTGCAGCCTCCGCCACACGACACAGAAACGCAGTCCTCGGCAGGCTCCGTGTCTATCTTCTCTCGGCATCTCTCGCAGAAACGAGCCGCGGCTTAGCGCTTGGCCTACCCTGGAATGTCATCCGGAGCAGCCTGAGCTAGAGAGAGAGCGAGAGAACGAGGTCTAGTTCGCGCGCGGATCCGGCGACTACGCCTATAACGCGAAGCGTTCTCCATTCGCGGAAAAGCGCCTAGTGCGCGAGCTCTCGGTGTATACCGTTACGATAATATGGCAGCGATGGAGGCTGCAGCGTGAAAAATGTGGAGGCTTAGCTGATGTTTTTTTGGAGCTTGGTGTAGCTGCTCGGGGAATTATGTCATTGGAAGCGAGTGTGGGTGTAGAGTTTGAGGTTTTGAGTAAAGGTTTAAGGGAGGTTGATACAACTTACGTGCTTGGTGGGTGGAGTTTGTGTAATGTAGTGGCTCAATGCGGAAACTCACCTGGAACAGAGAGAAAAAATATAATTAGATATACGTGTACTAAAATATTAAATAAAATTGTTGTATACGCGATATGGATTTTCGCACCATTAAGCTTTATCTTATCGTTCTAAATTAACCATTAATCAAAACGTTATTAGAGTATATCCACGGGAAAATTTTAAGCTTTTTGATTTTCAAAGTTAAATTATAATTTATGCTCTTTGAATCTACATGAACTTAAAAAGCTAATGGATTTTCAAATTTGAGATAGCAAGATCATTAGAATGTGATATCGCTTATCCGCAGATTTTAAATCACATTGAGTCTTAAATAAGAAAATATAAGTACCTCTGATTCCGCCTGAAACTAAATCACCATTTTTCCTTAAAATAATGCATGAAACTTAAATTTCCATGCCGCATCACCTTACCCCCTCCCCTCCAGCAAAAAAAGAAACTCGAACAAATTCCTCGCTAAAAACCAGCCCGCGGGATATTGAAGAAGAAAAAGGGCCAATCAATAATCCCACCACTAATTCCCATAAATCACTAATTTCATTTCTCCGCGCGTATCAATTTCTCTAAAACCGCAATTTATCAATACACGCCGATCGCCAAACAAAGCAAAACGATTTCTACTCAGCCTATACATATACACGCAGGAGGAGAGGACCCCATTACGCGTAATAACGGACGCTACGCGCGTTCCGCCTAGCTCGTGTCGACGAGAGCGAAAGAGAAAAAAGGGGGGCGAAATTAATCATATAAATAACCCGGCCGCGTATATATAGGAAAAAGGGCGAAGTGAAACCGATTTCCGATCGGCGGCGGCGGGGAGAGCCGAAAGAAAGAAGAGTGTGTTGCTCGCGTCACGCACGCGTGAGCGAGCGTAAACGCACGGGACGTTCCATATTATGGAGTGGGTATATAGTAGCGCGGTTCTTGGATAGGAAAATAGAAATCGTCTCGACGGTCGAGTGTTTGGGTTGGGGAGAGCGTGTAGGAAAATATTTACGGTCCTCTGGTTTTTCTGGGCGGTTTTTGGGCCGCATGAATTATTCCAACGTTAATATTTGTGATTTCTGGTACCGTCTCTGAATAATAAACTGGAGCATATTAAAACGAATTTTAATCCATATATATCGTTTCTAGCGCATCGTTCCGAATCATCGTTTCAATTCACGGCCTACTTACAAATTTTCGAATATCAGCCCGCAAACAAAAAAATTAGAACGATCCCAACAACTAAGCACCTAGTCTCCTTTAAACGAAACCAGACTCGCTTACTGTAGGGAAACCTTCGCGCTGCACGCACACTCGAGCCAAGGATTTCCCTCGTTCTGTGCACTGCTCGCGCGAGGTTTTTGAACCCGAGCTGCTCGCGCGTTCCTCTTCTTCTCCGACTGTCGCGCGTATATCCTTTACATGCGTAATTGCGCCGGTAGCGGAGGGGGGATGCAAAATTGCAGGGGGGCGCCGGTTTTTTGCGTTGTATTGTTTTCGAAGGGGGAGAGAGAGGCGCTGATCCGGATTTATGCGCGAGAATCTCTCGTGGGATTTTCAAGGAAAGGGTGAGAGGAGGATGAGGGGATTGATGTGCGTTGTGGAGAGGATGCTAGGGTTGCGGTTTTGGAACGGGAAGGGAGGGCTCTGACTTTTGGGATTTAGGATTTTGTTGGAGCGTTGGGAAATTATGAGAGATTTTTCAGTAGTAAATTTTTGTTCTAGGTATAGTTTTGTTATTAGGAAAAAATCACTTTCATTAGTTCCTATCTACAACAACTGAGCTCTATTTACAAGCTATTCACCTACCCAACAACGATAAACAACAAACTAAAAACTAGCAGAACAAAAAACGCGAAATCGGAAACAATCCTCTCAACTCCCGGCTTTCCAAATCCTCAAAAATCCCAGAACAATCGGCCCGCGGCAGAGCGTGCAGCCTGCTCATTATCCAGCATACATACAGCCCCGCGCGTGCGCTCGCTGCGACATTTCCTTCGATTCGCAATTACCGGCGGGACTGCCGCGCCGCTGGCTCGCAGGGTCAACATCGCGAAAGCGAGAGCCTCGAGAAACCGAAAGAGAAGAGAGAAGAGAGGGAGAATACAAGGGAAAAAGGAGAACTGGAGAACGAGAACGAACGAAGATTGATCTAGAGTTAAGACGTTATGCAAGCTGGCAGCGCGCGCGGCAGAAAATTCCCCGCCGGTAGCTCTCGCGCGGAGCCTGTCGCAGATAAGGGATCCCCTTCTTTCGCCTGAGAAACCCTCTCTCTCTTCTATACGTATACGTACAAGCGCGGCCCTGTGTGTGCGCGGCCGAGCTCGCCTTGTTTTTTTCCGACCCTTTACCGTGCGCGCACCTACAATCGCCGATTGTTTTGCTAGCTATCTCGAGGAGGTTCGACTTGCGGAGAGAGAGAGAGAGAGAGAGAGATGGTCTTGTCTCTCCCTTTTTTTGGTTTCGACTTCGTTTTGGTTGCTTTTTTTCGGTGCGCTGTCGGCCGCGCTTGTTACGCTGAACGTTTTTCCAATCGGCGAGCGGAAAGCTCGCGGTGATGCAATTATCGGTTCGGTCTTTTGTGCGCTCGGGTTGAACTTGCGGATTGAGGTTGTGTGTGTGGTTTGTTTTGTGGGGAATACGGAATTTGGAATATAAGGGTTGAAGTTAGTAAGCAGAAGAGTTTTAATAAAATTCTTGAATATGCATTTTGAAATAAGAATTTATTGATACTGTCCCTTTAAAAAATATTTTTAATGTACAAGTACCCTCGAAACCTAATTAACTGCTCGCAATGAACGGTAATTTTTAATTATTACATACACATTCGCGCGGGCGCAGCACGAAGTCTCGTAAAAAGAAACAGTTATTAAGTAAGAGTTTTTTTAGTCAACTCTTTCTCGGGAATTAGTGGCGCAAAACAAAAGGAAGCGAAGCGAAATTTAACGGTATCGTTAGGTCTCCGCGCAAGAAACCTAATTCACTAATTCAATTTAATGAAAATCGCTTTCGCGTAACGGACCCGAACCGCTTAGCTTCATTTTGCTCCGCGCTCTCTGCAAATTTCTTTCCTCACTTCGCAAGTAAGTGAAAACCAAATCATCACTTACGCATAGACACATCACCCGCACCAAAAAATCACTTTCTCGTTTAACGAAAGCCTCTTAATCCATTAGGCACGCGTCATTGCATCAATCACTCCGTAGTGCGTAATGGATCGTTTTTTCACCTTCGCACGAAGCACAAAAAAACGAGTAACTCAGCAAACAACGAAACTTCCCGTCGAATCAAGAAAAGAAACGCGAGATCGGCAGTTCGATTCAGCGTCGCGCGTTTCCGGCGAGCGTGCGAATAGCGTCTCCCTTTCTCGGCTTTTCCTCGGCGCGCGCAGCTGGAAACGGTAATACAAACGCACCGCTAATAACGCGAGGAACCGTGCGCATGCGCAATTCATGGGAATTCAGCTGGTGCGCCTGCGCTTGTATATATACGTATCGCAATCGGATATAATATTATATTTTCCCGCGCGCTTTCTCACCTATGTATAATGGAACAAAAAAATTGAGTTTCCCGCGCCGAAAAAATTCTACGTCCGCTATGGGTTGTGTGTGTGTGTTAGATGTGTGGCATTAATTGAGGTCGTTTCGTAAAATGTACTTGAGAGTTTAGTTGTTGGGTGATGTTTGGCTTTCCCGAAAAAATCCTTTAATCGCTTTGTTTTTTTAATTGTATGAATTCCGTTAAGACTGAACATGATACTTTTAGATTTTTTCGCTTGAGAAGTACCTTTAACGTCATTACAAAAACGCACTATCTCAAAAGTCATTACTCGAACAACACGTAACTAAAAAAACCAAAAACCATTAATTAATTAGCCACTAACGAACTTATCTCTACCCTCAAAACGGCAGGACTCACCACCGTTCGTCCACTCGAACTCAAAAGCAACTCGTTCCCACGCACATCTTAAGCTGAATTTTCGCGTCCCCAGATTAAACTAACTAACCCCGAGGACTTTTTAACCATTCCGGCGATCGGCATAAACCGTTTCGGAATCATCCGCTTACGTCAGACTAAGCGCGGTGCCTTTGTCGTCGAGATGCGCGGCTCTATACGGCCGTTACGTAACTGGAGCCGTTATGCGCCGCGATCGTTGCCTTAGCGGGGGGCAGCGAAAATTGCGTTTAATTATCGGCGTAATTTTCCTTCTTTCGCCGAGCGCTCGCGGGAAGCGACTGTTTTTCTCATGCGAGTGAGATGTATATGCTCGGGTAAGAGAAGAGCGCGACTTTCTTTGTGGCGCGCCGTGTCGTAAGTTGAGAATAATAGACGAAAAAATGAAACGATCTTTTGTTCGTTTTTCTTTTTGCTTTATACGGTTTGAAAGTGACTAATAAATTTCGACCTGAAAAGTTAGAAAGGACCACTCCATTTACACTATTACAAGTAAAAGCGAGCACCATCCAAAATTTAATACTACAGTGTTGAAAATATTTTGTATTTCGTAATTCGCCATAATTAACGTAAAGTTTTTGTACATTTATTATATAATAAATGCGTTAAAAGTATCATACGCTCGACAAAAAGAAATAAAATTTTCATAACGATTTTCTTTTCCTCAAATACGGTCAAAACGAGAAAAAACATTCAACTACGTACATACACCCGCCACGAAACTTCAAGAAGATCGATCCCGCCACTTTCTCGAGCTTACGCATGCAAACTCTCCCGTCGCTTATACCCAGCCACCACACCAGCTTTCCTGCACTCTCGGCAAAAAGTCTCGCTCTCGCACATATAAAGACAGCTTCGAGCGCGTGCGAATTGGGCCAGCGAGAATTCCGATCTAGAAATCGATCGGCGCGCCGCGACGACACATGGCGCGCTGATCACCGCGAACAAACGAAGAAAAAAAAGAAGGAAAAAGGAAGCGAGCGCCGTGCGCTTCTGGTTTCGCGCTCTCGTCACTCGATATAACGAGACCGATATGCAGATTCCCGCGGTGGGGGGACTTTAATAAGGCAAGCCTCGCTCGAGATGGATTAGGGGGGTATTTAGCGTTTTATTGAGACGGCCGATTCGAGAGATAAGCGGATGATGAACGTGCCGTCGATTAAATCCGAACGAAAATGCCGGCGAATATTGTCCGAGGCTGGCGCGCGCGCGCGACATTGAAACGAAAAAGCCATTAAAGTTCAAGAGCGCGCGAATAAATCAAAGATCATCGCTGGAAAAAGCGCCCCCCCGCGCAGCTCGAAAAAGCCGATCTCGGCGCGGAATCGAAGCTCGAAAACCTCGCGGCTCGCTCAATGCAATCTCCGAAAAGATCTCGAAAAAGCGCGCACTTTCCATTCGCACTGCTGCTGTGTGTGTAGGCTAGCTCCGGCGTCTTAGAGCGCGTAAACAAGCTGCGCGCACATAGGCAGAAAGAGAGAGAGAGAGAGAACCGGCCTGGCGAGGGTGCGCGCATCGCGCGCCTACGATCGATGAGAAAGTTGTGCGTTGCTGCGGAGAGTCAGGAGAGAGAGAGAGAGAGGATGCATTCCCATGCAGGAATGCGGGACGGCGGCTGATGAGCGGCAGCGGCTACTGCACTCGCTTAGCGAGAGGGTAAAAAGAGGAGGAGAGAGAGAGAGAGAGTTGGAGTCTAGGCGCCGAGAGGATGGGTTTGGGTGATGTTGTTTGTGTGCGAGAGTTTTGTGAGTTTGGGGCTGCTGGGTTTGAGTTTTTTTTTATTCGAGGTGATTCGATAGGTTTTTGATTAGAATCTTATTTAAGAGATTTTTTGTTTTTATAAGTGAGTAGCGTTAAATCATAGTGCAATAAACTACGTAGTAAATCGACCGATTTTAATTAGTTCGATTCGCCATAATTTTCATTTTTACATCGAGCTCGAAATGCGATTTCCCGATAAAGAAAATATATACGCCTGTCGCTGATCGCTAATTCTCCTATCTAGAAAATACGATGCTTAAATTATTTCCATCACGCGGCGCCCGGTAGCCCAACTTTTACAGCTCAATCTCTAAATTACGAAATTTCATCGCTCGTACCTCGAGCTCATGAAATATGAATCGAAAGTCGGACCAGCGGGATAAGATCTCCAAAATAAATAAACCACAATACAATTCCCTGCCGTCGCCGCGCTCGAAAGAAGAACCACAAGACAGCCGATAAGCCACGAGATCGGCCCGCCGCAGGAAGTCAGATTCCGATTCGCAATAATTACGATCTCGATCTTCGACCGGCGAGATCTCGATTTTCGATCGCAGCCCGTTAAAAAAAAAGAAAAGCGTCGAGCCAGTCCGCATTGAAATTCTATAACGAGCGGACTGGAGATATAAGAGCTAGGAAAAAGTTTCGATCGTTAAAGGCTGAGTAGAGGCTGAGCTTATTCGGCGAAAGTTTAATTAAGCGTAATCGAGCGCGTATCTTTCATAAACGATTTTTTCGCTGAATGATAATTAGAGTCGCGTGTGCGTGTGCCACATTGTAAATGAAAACGTAATTTCTCGCGCGGATTCCCCGAGGAGTGGATGCGTTACTTTAGCGCGCGGAATGATTAACGTATATTGTGCGCGAAATGAATATAAACGCAATGAATATAATACTTTTTTTTAATAAGTAGGACTTCAATAAATATGTTAATACTACGTACCGGTGTAAACTTTATCATTATTATCGTTCGCACGATTCGAAGCAGGCATAATACGCGGTAATAAAACATTATTAATATTTAAATCCACGCTCCAATAACCCCCACGCAAAAAGCGCGCACTTTGTCTTCGTCGTAAAGGCGCAGGCGCGCATCGACGTGTCTCGTTACACAACGCAACGCTCGGGATTTCAAAAAAGATCATCGACCATAAAGCAGCATCAATGACTCACAAAAAGCCCTGAAAAGACAAAACAAAACTCCCTCCGCGCGAGGCTAATTTATTATTCCGCGGCGCGCGAACCGCCGGCGTATATACATCGAATTAAAGCGTGCACGTACGTATATATACACGTGCGCATCGCCCGCGGTGAAAGGAGCCCAAGCGTTTTTGCACGCGCGCGCCGAAACGGCGACCTTGGCTCGCTCGTCGTATATAGCCGAGGAGAGATGAATTTTCGCGATGACTAATGCACTCGGACGCGTAAGGCGATGCGCGACCGGCCGGCTGATCGTTGCCGATATGCCGCCCGCGCCCTGGGGCTGTGTAGAGGATTCGTGGTTCTTTTTGGGAGGGGTTTGATCGATTTTGGTGAGGGGTATTTCAAGGGCTTGTGGCTGGTGGGTTTTGGTTTGTTTTTAGTGGTTGAGGTGTAGTGGAGAATGTATGGAAAAAACCGTTGCCTGGATGCAGGCACGGGATAAAATTATGGAGACTTGGAATTCTGTGAAAAGCCTTACGTGATATTCCGTTTCTATAACTGCGATCGGAGTGATGCAACGCTTAAACGATACCTAAATGATACTATACCGTCGATATCGCTCCAATAAACCAGCTCCATCTGCAATCACACAATTCCAGACATCCTCCAACCGAAACAGTTACAACGCTCAGAGAAAACTCGTGCACATCTCGCATATATATCCGCACAGATGCGCGCGCACGAGTTTCAAGGTCAAATTTCTCTCACGCTCGCGGACACATCCACATGAACGCTGATGGCTCTCGGCGTCTTCAATTTGCGTTTATGCACACGGCGCACACACATACACTCGCCGCTTCGCGTATTACGTCTTGTTTGTACGCTCGGCTTTCCTGCATCCGTTCCGCAGACTCGAGCGCGCACCCGATGTTTTCATTCAATTACACAGGCGACGGGGGGAGTAATTGAGGGATGCGAAAATATTGAATTTCCGGACGATCGTTTTATGGGCCTTTCTTTGGCGCGCGCGCGTTTAGCGCAGGAAAGGGTGGGGGGTGCAACGGAGAGGTGTACAGGTGAGGCGAGGATTAATTCCACGTTTTAACGAGTGATATCCTTGGGAGTGCGCGGTTTACGGGTATGAGAGGATGCTGATTTGATTGGGCCTTGTTAGAGAGGATGCAGTTGCGAGAAGTCTGGGCTGGATATAGCTCAGGTGTGGTCTTTCTATTTTTCTTTTCTGCGGAATAGAGATGGGAGCGCGTGTGTGGGTCAGAGCTTGACGTAATAATGAAAATATCTACTCTGACATTGCAATAATTACAATAGTTTATTAGTTAAATTAAAAATTCAGCGCGATAAATTTCTTTCGCGGGGGAGTGAAAATGAAGCAATTAAGATACTGATTTTTATGACCGGCGTTACGCAACGCGAATTATTCTTTATGAATTACCGCTCTTTATATAATGCCTAAGAAAAAATACAATCAGCGATAAATTCCACGCGACCCGGCGCTCTAATTGCTCCCGTAATAACGATGCTAATTTTTACTTCGCGCTTATTGACACAACAGAACGCAGCGCAAACAACCAGATGCTATCTACCCTACAATCTATATGCAGCGATGCAATAGCCGACACTCGACACTACTCGAATTTCCACCCAGAGTCTCACCGTTCAAATCCAGCTGTCCAGTATATCCCGTTTACGTCACAAAACGCAATAGCTCGACATCAATCACGCACTGTCCAAACCCTAAACGTCGCGTCGAATCATCCGATCCTGCGGTCAGCGTATATGTACCTCCAAATCTTCTGCCACTCTATCTTCGATCTGATAAGCACACCTCACAGGAAATAAAAAGCCGTCCGCGACGCTTCACACTTAGCTCTCGACTGACCTGCGAGTCGCGGTGACACTATACATCTTCTACGGAACTAGGAGGGGGGAGCGCTATGTAAGTATTTTGGGAAGCGCGCGAGCGGGTTTTTCGAGTAGGCTGTAATTTTTCTTTTTTGAAATTCCCTTACGTTTCGCCCTTAGGCTTGGAATATTATGATATGAGGAGGAGCGCGCGTGATGCGAATGCGAGATTTTATCGAGGTTATGATTATGCTGTTCGCGGGTTTCCGTGTTAAATCTGATCGAGGTGCTGAATTCATTTTGGAAGGGTAACGAAATTGTCCCGAGGCTTGCTTTTGTAGGCTGATGTGAATGTTAGTAATTAGGGCTGATTTCAATATTTAGTTATTTAATTTTTTTATTCTTTTATTGCAAGATATTATATACCTGTATAGATTCTTCCTATTAAGGTTAATTTATGTATTAATACACCAGTTTCTTGAAATGCAACTACATCTGCTAGAATCATAAATTAATTTTACTACTCTTTGTTGCGTGGAAAGAAGGCAGGATTTGAAATGATTCCTATTCTGCGCAACATCGAATCACCTTGGACCAAAAATAAATCGATACGCGCGAAAAAAGAGTAAACAGACTCATAAGTTGAATCATCCCTGCATTTAAGATTCTCAAGTTTAAAAGTGACTATTGCCGCTAAATATAGTTTTCTCATTGGCGTAGGAGAGCTCTAATGTATTTGTTTAAAACAATAACGACACATTGCTGATCGATCGCTATTATAAAATGTAGAGCTCCCCTTGAATTCAGAATTAAGGTCGTCTAGAATTAAATTAAAAATCTATAATTATATTCGATATTCCCATATCGACAAACTAAAAATATAAAGAATGTCAGTATTAAACCAGCCAATAACTCATTTAAAAAAAAAACACGAAACAAAAACAAAAACCCTGTAGTCGGCCCACCTTTCCATCGTAACCACATATAAATCAAGCTCCCGCAATGAAATTCCCAAGGACTGCATCAACACGTCCGCGCGTATTACAAAAGCAGAAAAAGGAAGCAAAGCGCCTTACGTGCGGCACGTAAGTGCATTAAACGGTGAAAGTATCCGCGGGTGGGTTTTAATACGCGAATGTAACCTCCTCGTCATATCCTTCTTCGTGAAAAGGCGCGCATGCAAAAACGGCCGGCTTACATAATCGCGCGCGATGTGTAATAATAAAAGTGTCTCGCACGGTAGCTATAAGAGCCGATCCGCGCGCGAAAAGCCGTATTGGCTGTCCGATGTATGTATGTAAGGTGCTGGAAAGTGCGCCGAGGAATTCGCGGGAGAGATGCTTTTGTATATAAACGCGCGGGAGGATATTGCTTTTACGTAATGGAAATAATGTTGGAGAACCGAGCGTTTTGCCAGAGACGTAACCGTCGGGGCTGGTGTTTTGCGTTACAGGTTATTCAGTTTGGGCATGTCGAATCCGCTGGCTGAGGTGTATATCGTGATGTTGATTGGCGTTGCAGATGTAATGTGTTTCTGCGTATCGATAATGGCATGGTCCCGTAGGGTGCTGTTATGCTGTTAAATTGAGATTAGGTAGGAGCGTATTGAATCTATTTTTACGTAATGTTTGAAGTATACGGAAAAGCTTTTAGTTACTTGTGTAAAGGTTTCATAAAACGAGTTTTTACTCGAGACATCCGGCTACTATCTCCTTTTAGAACGTGATGAATATCTATTTTCAGTTCGGCATTGATCCTAAAAAGAAGATGATCGCCCATGGAAAGAAAAAGTATTTTCAAAAATATGATCATATCCCAAATCCTTAGATTATTTACCACCCAAGTGAGTCACCAGGTCAAGAACACGATCCAGACCGAAACCAACCACGATCCATCCAAACAATCGTAAAGCAATAACGATCCCACCCATAAAGCCATATCCACCATAAACAACAAATCGATCGCTAATTCTCCCTCGAAAAAAGCGCCGTAAACCAGCGCTCGACCTGAAATCAGCCAACGAAACCGAGCCAAAGGTGTACCCATCGCTACAAAGAAGCCAACGCGTGCCATTCCAGCCCTTGCAAGCGGGTCAAGTTCTCCTCTGGCGCAGAAAGAAAAGGAGAGAAAAAAACGCGGTTAAACAAAGTAATTGCCTTAGCGCGGCTCGAGGTCGTCTGTGCGCGTCCTAACTTTACCGCTTGCCTCCAGCGGCTGAATTCGACGAGAGTATAGCGCGAGCGAGCGCGGCTGAGTATTTATAGAGCAGTAAAAAGGCGCGCGCGCGCGCGGGGCTTTTATTGCCGAAAAACGGTACCTTCTCGGAGAGCTACCGGTAATTAATGCTCGATCCCAGCCGGAGATAGCGGCCCAAGCGGTTCCGAGTGCGCTGCTACACGGGGGGGAAATTGGAAGTTTGGTAGTTGCCGGTAACAAATGGAAAGACGTGGCTTTTAGTTTCGTAAGAGTGGAAATTTGTGTGTGTGCATGTGTGTTTGTGTGTGTTGGGCAGGAAGTGAAGTTTAATTTTGGTTGATAATTCAATTTGGGTGAGTCATTTGCGACGGTAATTGAATTCTTTTTTTTTTTGTGTTATTGTGCAGTGTTGTTTGAGGATTGAAGAGGCCAAACTGGCTGCGATCAATCTTTTTGATTCTTATAGTTTTTGCAGCATACACGGATACACGTGGCCTTCTGCTTTATTAGCTTTTTTCGATTTGATTTAAACTGATTGCATTGCGAAATGGTGTGGAATAAAATGACAAAGCGAATGTATAAGTTCGTTATGTAACTTTGTGAATGTCTCGCATGAATATTCAATGCACTTTTTTTAAAAATCATTTCAAAAAGTATCTACACTTTCATCGGACCCTAATTAACACTTCTCGCATACTAATTTTCTATTCCCCATTAAAAGATCCAAGATCCTTTAGGGTCCACATCAGCATAAGCCTGTAACACCAGTCGAGCATGCTGCACTCGGCCAAAAGATTTCATTACGATATAACGGAAAAAAAGCCACGGCAGACATTAAATCCGTAGAAAGCGACTAAATAAAACGTTTTACGAGCATTAGCCGCCAATTATTTTCTCTCTCCGCACACAACGCTCCATTGTGCCCGCCAAAATAACGAAGCCATCCCACCTGACTATCAATCGTAAATTACAACGAAAAATTTCACGCCCGACTGCAGAATAAGAATCGCGTTGCGTCACGCCGCGCGAGGAGGAATTCGCTCGTTTCCTATACACACTCGAGCCGAAAAGCGATTCTCCGTCTTCCTTTTTTTCGCTCTCCTCGAGCGAAAGAGAAAGAGAGAAAGAGCCGTAAAGACGCAGGCTGAATTTGAGGAGGTCGTTTACTCGGCGAGCTGTGCAGGAATTTTTCCTGGCCGGCAAAAATGCGCGCACGCGAAGAGGAGGCGCGTAAAAGGCCGCGAGAGCGGCTATACGAAAAACGCTACGGGGAATAGGGAGGCGCGCTCGCGAGAGGCGAAAAAAAAGCATTCGCGAAGGGAGAGACGCGGAAGCGCAAAAGTGGATACGAACGTACTGGAGGTACGGTAGGAGCCGTATCTAAGGTCGGAAACGTTTGATCAGCGGCCGCTGGACAATATGCATCCTGCTAACTCGGCGCATCTGCTAATCCAGTTCCTGAATGCTAATGAATACTCTTAAATACTCAATTCGAATCATCGCGTCGCTTGGCTCAATCGCGTTCTCCCTTTTGTCGAGACAATCCGCCGATCTACCACCGTGCGTATACATACACACAGCCTTGTACCAACTATACACGTAATCGGCCGTATCTGCCTACGCGGAAAGCGCTCAATGGCCCTTCGTTTTTCTCTCGCGCGCAGCTGGCCAGTCTCGCGAAGAAAAGCGAAAGTTCGAGGAAAAGGAAGCGAGAGCCGAAGGGAGCATACGCAGTTAAAGTCTTCGATGGAACGAGGAAGAGAGGCGATATCGAGGCGTGGTTCGCGCGTAATCGTAGCGCGGAAACCGAGCTGCGTCTTGCACGATGTGGATATACGAATAACGCGCCGTGGATGCTCTCGCTCTCGATTTTTGCGAGCGGTGTGTATACGTTGGGGAGAAAAATGGGAAGAGCGAGGCAGGAAAAAAGGGCTGTGTGTACGTAAATCACGGGAGGTATACGAACGGGAAAAATGTGTACGCGAGGCCGATCTGTTGCTTCCGTGTGTGCGTATACGGTTGGGAGGAGGATTGCAAAAAGTTATGGGGTTTCTACGAAAATGAGTGCAGCGATACACGCACTTTTTGTTTATTTAAAGATACCGATTGTTTGAAATAGAAATCGATTTTTTCCGAATGTTTGAATAATGATATTCTCTGCACGTACAAACAAGAAGCAAGCTTTCACCCTCCATACAACCACAGAGATCAAGCGACCCAAGCCTGCAGCGAATAATTCCTCTTTTCTTCGGCCGCTGCCACCGTACCAAAATAATTACAATCCGCACGCCCCCAACGATCGGTCGGAAATAAAAGAAAAAGCCTCTCTCCTTGCGGGCGCCATTACGGCCTTTATACTTCGCGCTCCGCGGCGGGTGGTAGCCGCATTAATGCCTTCAGCCAAGATCGCAACGATATCGCTCGCTACGTTGCATTTCAATGATATAGGCGTATGTGCGCGCACGAGTTAAATGACGCATGGACAATGGGGCCAGCTTTTCGATCTCTAGATACACGCGCCTGTGTGTTCGTGACTTTAAAGATCTAGAGTTTCTTTATATCCGAGTGCGATGAAAATTAGCACAGCCATTGGGTTTACGTAATTTAATTATGCGCCGAGGGACGACGGCAAGACGCCGGGATTTTATTGCGGAAGCCCCATTTTCGCGACGGGGAAAAATGGAGCCATTCAGCCGGGATTCGCGATTTGTTTTTATTTTAATTGACTTTTTATCTTTTTATATGGATGATTGATCGTTTCCTCTCTCGCGGCGGTTGTTAATCTGCCGTTTTTTCTTCTTCTCGCGGCTATTCGCAAGAGGCTCGTTTGTTCCTCTCGCGCGGAGCGTTGACGTAACGCGGCCCGATCGTTATTTACGTTTTCCTGCGATCGCGGAATTGACTATGATTCTGGGAAACTGTAAAAAGCGATGAAATTGCGGCGCGAATCATGATTAGAGTATTTATCGCCGTGGCGAGGCACGATTTTATAAGACGTCTCTCTCGACAATCGTTGCTCAACTATAGCATATTTCGAGTCGGTCGAATATTTTTCACGTTTGATGGTCTTGATTTCTCGATGCGATGGAAATTCTCGATAAAATTTATGTAACGTTAATCCACATCCGTCCATTCGCGCAACCTTTACGATGTTTCGAATACGTTAACACAACGAAAACATCGTAAAACTCGAAAGCACACAAACCCACATTCATCAACAAAAAACACAAATCCCCAGATAAACCCTCAGCAATCCCTCAATCCATCGCGCATCACCGAAATAAACGACAGATCGGCAAAGCCAAGCCAGCCACCTATTCTCGCCTCTTCCTCGGCAATCCGAAATTAAGATCAGAGGTCAACCGCACCGTGACGCAACGCAAGAGCTCCCCGCGGAATGCGCTAAGCGAGCCGCTGCGTCAGCGGAGTTGGCGCCCGGCTCGCCAAAAAGGGCGCCGATCCGCGGCCACCTGGCACGCGCTCTCGCCTCGGCTCTATATTTGCATCGATCTCTCGCGCCCCGACGTCTTTTATCGAGAGCGAGAGCAGCCCCCCCCCCTTGACTGCAGTTGTAGACTTCCGTCGAGAGGATGTTAATGACGGGATACTTTCTCCGATGGTCGAGGCTTGATTTACGGCCGGGAAAGGGAGATTAGCATTGATTCGGATCGGGAGATTGAGAGATTGAGAGCTGGGGTTTTTTTTGGAGGATGGTTTTTGTGGCGGGTTGGGTTGGTTTTGGTTGAGGATGGTGAGTGAGAGGTGGAAAGGGCTGGGAGGTTGGGAGGAAAGTTGGTGGGGTTTTTGCGGTGATTAGTGTGGAATGGAGAGTAATTGGTTTGTTTGTTCCGTTTTATTTGTAACGAGGCTTCTTTCAAGCGTGAATAGTTTTTGAACGAATCTATTACAAACGATCTCTCGTTATATTAAAATTAAAATTCGGTTCGTTACCCTTCACTCAACGTTAAACTCTAAAAACTCGAATACCGTTTTATTACAATTAGAAGCGGTCATAATTATGAAATTCACGCGAGCAACGGTAAACAGCACCGTCCAATCAGCTCCCTCGCCATTTTCTACTTGGCTTCGTTTAAACAAGCCTCTCCTCGCGGTAAGCCGAAAAAGGCTCTCTCTCTATCTCTCAAACATACCGCTAATCTAAACTTAACGAGCATAACGACGAGCGTTGATTCGTCATAATTCCAGGGGGGGGCTTGGCTCGCGGGTTTAAAGAGCCCATTGTCGGCTTAAAGACTTCCTTGATGACTTTCAAAGAGCAAGAGCTGAATTTTCGATTTTCGAAAACGCCCGCGAATGAATAATGTCGAGCTCATGAGCGCGAGTGTGGATGGCTTTCTTCATGTACTTTGTTACGAACGATTCATGTTTATTCAAAGCGCATTGAGCTAAGAGAGAACTGACAATGTAATCGTGAGGTTATGCAAGTGCTGGTTTTGTTTTTTTTAAATTTGTAATTAACAAGTTTATTACGGTGTTGTCGATAGTTGAACGGTTTGAGAGAAAATATTGTTTGACTGCTGTAATGTTTTCTTAATCTCTGCAATTTATAAAGATATATTTTACATGTCTCAGATTTATTTTTATTTCGTCACATAGGTGTAAGCATAACATCCATTCACACATTAAGATCCTAACAACAAAAGCTACATCTACTTTCAGATGAGCGCAGAACAGCCAAGTTTGGACAGAAAGCTTAGCTAACCTAATCCAACAATGCCTACAAAAGAAAACCGTCATTTTTCACAACCCAGTCGTACCAAATCACCTCACACACTACCACCTCTATCAAAGCACAAGAAAAAATAGCCAAGGCGCCACGACTCCACTTTAACGAGACCAGCGCCAAGAGAAATAAATAATATGAAAGAGAAAAAAGTAAAAAGAAAAGGCAACTGCAATATCGCAGCCTCTGATCTTTCTCGCTCGTACAGCCGCGTGCGTGGGCGTCCATAACGCAAGACTCTCGTCGTTGTCCCACGCGCGTTTCTTTATGCGCTCTTGCTGTCCCCTCGACGCGACAGTCCGGTCTTTTTTTTTCTCTCTCACTCTCCATCCTTTCTTTTGTGTTATTTTAATTTTTATCGCTTCATTCCGATTCGCGCTGCGCAGCTGCGCGTTGCGATATTTCTCTCCTTTCTGCGCGTCGAGGAAAACAGTCTTTGTTTGCCCTCGATGAGGAATGGCTCCGTTTGCGTTATTTCATAAAATAGTTTCGAAAGTGCGACTCGCTGCGACACAAGCTCGATACCGACCTGACAAAATCACACCCTGAACGTTCGAAAATACAGTCAAAAGCTCGCCGCTAGATTACCGATCTAAGATCGATCCCCGAGCCAGCTCCCCGGCACTCCCACACGACACCCTTTCCCCTCGCAGCAGCTCACGATAAATTAATTCCCTCGCGGCGCTGGCCGGTTCGCCGAAAGCCCCTGCCGATTTTTTCGCCTAAAAGCCCGTGGCGTCAGAGGGTCGGGGCCAGGCGCGACGACAATTTTTTCCCGCCGGCGGTACACGAACCCGCCTTACACGTGTTTCGCGCGCGCCCGAGTCGTGTTAGCCGAGCCCATATAGGCCGGCTGCGCGTATCGGCTTACGTGGAGCGCGTGACACTCGCAGCCGGAGCGCGCAGAAATCGCGACTTGCAAAGCAGGAGGCGTGGCAAGGCCGCGCTGATCTCGCGAGCCGCCCTTTTCATTGTCTCTCTCTCGCGCCGCGTGACGAGCGATTTCGATCTGTTTGAGATAGGACTTGTGTGGCTCTGGAAAAATGCGCTGCAGAGTGTGACGGGTTCGTTGCGAGGATGGGATTTTAAAGAGGTGGAGGTTCGGTTGGAGTTGTTGCGCTGGGAAAAATTGGAGAGGCTGGGTTGGGTGGCAAATTGAATTAATTATCGGGTATCGATCGGTTGAGTTATGGCTGGGGTCTAACGTAATAATTAAGTCCTTAATGTGACTTTATTGAATAGAATGAATTAGATAGATTATAATCAACATCCAAGTTCCCGAACTATTAATATAATAACTGTCAATCTGGTCCCAATTAAGCTCTATCTTCAGGCCTTAAAAATTCAAATGATTTACGCAACTGACGACTTTTAATTTTGATTACAGATAGAACATCAAAAAATTGCCATTTTTAGTACTACCAATCCATATCCACCCAAAACAATACAGCGTCCAAAAGCTGCGCACGTTTAGCGCTGTCACCTCTGCAGCGTCACCCGAGACGTTCGAGTTCGACGGCTCGGATATTTACGGGAAGTCGTAAAGCTCCGTGCGCATACACGGCTTGATGCATTGCCGTCGTTAAACGGCAGCGGCCGATTTTTTTCTTTTTCTCAAAACCCTTGCAGCCGCTGCTCCGGTTTACGGCGCGTGATCCCTTTTAATGGCCGCGCGCAAGGGAAAATTTATGCGCGCGACCTTGCGGCCAAAGGTCAAAGAAAGTGGACGCAGCTGCAGAAGTAGCTGTGCAAAAGTTGCGGCGCACGTGCGCGCCAGTCACGGCGCGCGGATGTTGAGATTTTTGAGATGACGAGGAGTTTTGAGAAGCTGCGAGCACGCGAGCGGACTGAGAGCGAGGGTGGGAAGATTCGAATTTTATTTGCTTTTTTGTTTTTGATGGAGGTGTAAAAATTTGATGAGTGTGAATAGAGGGTTTGATTTAAAGGAAATTTTAAATTTTGCGTAGTATTACGTAATTATGTCTTAGAATAATAATCTGAATATTCAGTAATAAAATTTTATATTATATAACCTATAATTTTTAAACTAGCTACTCATCCCAGGTTTATCATGATATTCCTCCAATTTTTATCCGAAAATTCTCGGCTTGTACCTTTGATAAAACTAAATTAACAAACAAACCCATCTCCACCCACTCCGTAAATCCCTCTCTCAACAAAATTCGCTCCTCCGCAAGAAAACGTCTTTTTTATCGCTCGCTTTATCCGCCTCCGTCTGAATTACATCGGCAGGAAAGAGCCATTTAATTCGGCCTTTTCCGCTCGCGCGTTCCCCGCTCACGCCGCTGCCGGCGCGCTTCCTCGTCCCTCCTTATAGTCGGCTTTTTACGACGAAATTCGCGCGGACGTTGCAACATATCTTTTTACGGCCGCTGAAAGGAAAGAAACTGCAGAGCTGCGCGGCCGAACGAAAAAGTGTGCAGCGCTGCAAAAGAAGCGCGCCGCGATGCAGCTCGGGTTGCCGAACGTGAATATTTATGCGGAGTGGAGCTGGCTTTATGGTGGAGGTATATAAATTGGTTACGTTTCTAAGACTGCAGTCGATGTTATTTAATAAGTAAGTTATTTGATCAGTTTTTTGCTGGAGTTTGGAATTTCCGGCTTGGTTGGCGTTTCTTTAATTAGGCAATTGCTTTATTTTTCTTACTGGACGGAAGCGTTCAATATCTGAATTAACACGGGGACGTAACAACACTCATTATCGTCATTATCTTAATAGATCAATTACTTACATAAAATTTTTTAATAATCTTACTTTTACACCTACAACTATAAAAAAAGGAAAATCATAGTTACCCTCAAAACTTCCATCCCCCAAAAACCACCTCAACCCCAAACTCCCCATCGATCCCAACACCAAACCTAAAGTCCAGCCGCAATCCTCCCATTGCATCTCCCTCTCTCCAACAGCCGTACACACGTAATCCGCGCGCCTGATCCGAGAGCGCTCGGAGGCGCGGCTCCTCGATTTTCATACCCATACACATGCGCGCTTGGCGAGGATTGCGCACGTGCCTCGCGTTTCATTGTTGATCCGTTCTCGGCTGCGCGCGCGCGCACCGCAATACCATCGAAGGAGAGGAACACGGGTCGTGAGAACCGGGACTCGGGAAAGTTTTTCCCCTCCCGCTGATCGGGCGAGTGGAAAGCCTCCCCCACTTAGGTATGGTGAGGGTATATATGCGTGGGTGTGTGGTTGGATTTTTGAAGGTTTGGGTGGATGGTGGGTTTTCGGTTTGCAGACTGCAAAAATGTGAGTGAAGCATTGTTGTAAGAGGTGAGGTTTTCGCTTGCAGAGAAGTGGACGAATCATCGTTTAATAGAGCCTTCACGTAAAATCGAGCTTTCCGAGAACGAAAGCCGACTTTGTCGCGGACAATTGCTCATTCATTAAGGTCGGCAAATAATGAACTTTAAAAAAAAGCAGCTAGTAGCGAGAGTGACATTCTCAGCGAGAGATATTTTCAAGTGACTCGGATTTCTTTAATATAGTCATAAATTTGCGATTCGTTGCGCACTTTACGGCGTTTTGTTCGCAGCGCGAGTTTTTATCGTGCCGTATAAATTACCGATTCTTTTAATGATCGAATTTTTCCGATTGCGTACGGATTGCCTCACATCGCGCTGGCTTTCTTGTAGATTTTCAGTGTCGATATGAACTCTTATAACTGAGAGCGCACAGCGTGGCGCGAGGGAACGCCGCAAAAATGCGTGATTAATGATTTAATAAAGTTAATGCTGATCGTTAAACATTTTTACGAAAAAAAAATCATAAATTACGAATACTTTTTCGTTCATAAGCTCTTGAAAAATCCCGAGTGCGCGCACGCCTTTTGAAAAATTAAACATGCAGCGTCGTGCTCGATTAATAGAAACGCCTTTTTTTTCAAATTGAAAATTATCAGTCACGAACGGGAAATCAGGTTGCGAGAGTGTTGCAATGGATTTTCTACTCTATTTGTCTTCTCACACCATTAAATTCATTTATTAAGTCAATCGCTCTCTACGACCCATAATTTACCTCTACCATTCAGCGCGAAAAAATACAAACTATTTCATCACACAACGAAAAAGAAAAAATCAATTCTCCCTGCGACCGAAAAAAAAAATCATTTCAATTTGCCCGCCCCACCATATGCATTCTCGAAAGCCAACAACCGCGCGGCGAAAAATAAAAATCAGCGCAGCTACATGTCACTCCGATCCGACAACGACAAAAGGGCAAAAACAATGAAAAGCGCTTAACAAGCCGGTCCCAGAGAGCGAGCGAGCGACGTACGGAGGTCACAGCGCCCTGCAATCCCGCATATATGCGCTTTAAGGTCGCTCGTCCCTCCAGAGCTCGCACGCGCATAATCGATCATTTATATCCTCGGCAGGCGCTCGGCGCAAAGCGAAAGCCGTATATATAATGGCACTCGCTCGCTCGGCTTAGGAACGCCCACTTGTAATTGAAATTACAATATAGAAAAGCGAGCGGTTGCGTAATGCTCTTAGGAATTTTTTCCTGCGATTCCTAATGCTCGCGCGCTCGCGCGAGTGCGAGTATCTGGCTTTCGCAAGGTGATATTTATGTAGGTTTCGGGGAGGGTCGAGAGCGCGACGAAAATGGAAATTTGCGCGTATATACGTCTGTATTAGTCGGGCGAAGTGAAAATTCCAGCGAGGCGCAGCGCGTGTGTGGGAATGAAAGAATAACGCACCGATGCCGATGGAGCGAGGCTGTAATTATGCGCGGGAATCGTAATTTGTTGGAACGAGATAAAGTCGGGATCCGAGGCGAGCAGCGGATTTATAAGGTTGACTCGCTCGCCGTGGGGAAACGCTTGATTTCTTATTTTTGATCGGTTTATCATCGTTCGGAAAAATCGCTATTGAATGAAACATTAAAGAAACCTAGATATTGATTTCAAAATAGTAAAGTAATGTTTGTAATTACCGCTATCCTTAAATCAAATCGCATAAACAAATTAACAATCGCAACAATAAATCTTTTTGCAACTGCGCTCCTTTCTACATCTCACCCACACGCCCGAGCCTCGCTTTATGTCACGCATTTTCCGGGTTTTCTGTCTTCCCATCGCGTTACGACACAGCACGTCACACCCGCTGAAAATTGCGGTTATACCGCGCGCGTGCAAGGGAGTTGTAGGAAGTTGGCGCGCTCGCGAGCGACTGAAAAAAAAATGAAAAAAAAAAAGGACAATAATTTAACGAGTCCGCGATGCGTTGCCAGCAACGAGCGAGCGCATCCGGTAGACTTCCGCGGTTTGTGCTTTCACACGTATGCATTCCATGTCAACTGGTCTGCGCGAGCTGAATTTTTGCAACTGGAGATGGGGTTTTGTTTTCGGCTGATTCGGGAGTTTTATGTGAGGATTGACATTTTATACGCGGAATACGATCGTTGTTTTGTTCTTTGGATTTTTTTCAGAGTTATCGTGTTACTTATTTTGTTGATGCAATCGCAGAGCAATTGATTTAGAAGTGCTGTACACGAATTTCTTAAAGAACTACCGTGTTTTGATTTTAAAATTATAGCGTGTAATACGTGTAGCATGCTCTTATTTAATACTTACATACTTTTTTAGTATGGGAAACTGCAGATCGTTTTTGGTACTAACCTGGAAAAGAAAAAGAAAATTAAAGTTTAGTATGTCGAACTAATTCAGGTACTTGTATTAAAGCTAAACCATAGAGTACATTCGGTTACGTAAAACTATATAATTTTTATACAATATTATTAACTCTTGCTAAATAAAATTCTTTGACCGTAAACAGAATTACTTCCAACAATCTTTCAAATAATATAATACAATTAGTCCGTACTCATTCATTTCATCAAACTCACGCTGCAAAAGCCAGCAATAAATTATTCAGTAGCAATCGCCATCAATCAATTAACCTAAAACGCACAAGTTTCACCGCGAGACCCACATTTAAATCCCATCCACTTAAATTCCAATCACCACCAACCGCAGCAAACAACTTCCTCACGAACTCTCCCTCCAAAACCCACTAAATCTCCTTCGATCTCCTCCCGCAAACTCAAAACCAGAACCTAACCTAACACATCAATAAAACCGACTCTCCAGCCCCAATCTTTCGCGTGCAGTTAGCGCGCCGGAAAATTACACACATCTCGAAGGCGCGCGAAGAGAAAAAGGAGACGATGCGATCCACGGGTAATGAGCGATATGCCTCTAATTAATGGCCGCGGCCGATGTTAATTTCGCCTGCGCGCGCATGCGTGCGAATCGCGCGCTCGTTTTTGCGGACCTCGGAGAGAGCCTTTTTTGGAAGCCGAGTTTTACGGCTCGCGCCCGTTATAGCTGAGGATCGCGTTGCGTCAGGTGGGTATATGGGAGGTTTTTTTGTTGCTTCGAGTGGTGGGCGACTGTTGTGCAACCGGGAGCGTTGAGTTTCTTTTTATTAAAAATTTATCTCGTTGTTTATGGACGCGCGGCGCGAACTGCTCGGAGCTATCGAAAGGAAAAACCCGCCTTTGTAGGAGAGAAAATGATTCTTAGTTATTAGCGTCAGGTATGGGTATAGTCTTAACTCAAATATTACATCGATACTCATATAATACATAATCCTCTTCGGAATAAAAAAACTAACGCTCGAAGTATCCGATCCGCGCTAATTATTACGAAAAATCTTGCATAAAAATCCGTCTTATCGTCCGCGGCGGCATAATTACGGCGCTCGCTCGCCGCGAAAGTAATTAAAAAAAAAAAGAACGCCTAGCTTGCGCAACCGCGCACCAGTCTGTATATATCCTTCGCGCGTTTCACACGTGTGCTCTGGCTGTATGCAGCGGGTATATATATGTACGCTCATCTCTCTCACCGCATGTACGAGCGATCCAATATGTAAACCTCAAAACGCATATATACCTTATGCAACGCTCGATTTCTCGTGGAAACGTGTCGTCGGCCTGAGTGGCTGGCTTCGGCTGTTATGTATAGCTTGATAGCTCGATGTTCGCTCGGTTAGCCTGAGAGGCTTGTATTATAGGTTTATGGGATGCCAGAGCGAGTATTTGGCGAAACGTAATCGAGTAATTTGTATGTTTATTTTAACGTTTACGCTTCTTATAACTATCTAATGGGCTGAAACTATTCCGCTACTGCGAAATGTAACAAGCTTGCGAAAAATCATCCGGACTCTCATCAACTTCTCAATCCCATAATTCAATCGCAATTTCATTCATAAATTCCTCAGATCCTAGTCAATACCATAATCAGCTTTGCCTCTTTTTTTCTAGAATTAATGCGCACATTACATCCGATTATTAACGCAACTCGCACATACGTACGCATACAGCCACAACTCGCATAACCGTTCGCACGCGCGTCGACGCGAGGCCGTTGCGCCGCTGAGCTCTCTTCGTGGCTATGTGCACACCTCAAAACCGCGATGACGGCTGTATGGGTATACGTGCACTACGCGCGCGTATATACTTTTGCGAATTAAAAGGTCGCTTAGGCCGCGTTTCCAGCGTTGCGGGCGTGGATTTCCTTGGACCGTTATGGTCGGTAGTTTCGCGGTGGGTGAGTATAGCTGCATCGTGTTTCCTTCGTACAGTGGAGGCTTGCTTAGGTCGAATAGAGGCGAGGTTGTCTGTGGTGTTGGTCGATAAGGCGTTGAAGAAGAAAGTTTGAAGAAGAATTTAGAAATTGTCGAGGATTGGGGGAGTATTATATACGTGAAAGTAAATGCAACGATGAGGTCAGAGAAATGAGAGGGAGCTGGTATGATAAGAGGACAAGCGTGTTTATGTCATAGTAGAATGATCAATTTTAGAAATTTCAACAGCGAAAATAAAATGGAATTTTAAAAGGTTGTTAAGCTAAAAATTCGGCGAGCTGGAATTTCTCTATTTTATTTCTTTATTTCAGAAGAGGTCAACGATTTCTTACGAGCGAAGCACGTCGAATCTTGCACAATCGTTTATACTTCGGTGACGAATCACAGGAATTTCGACAGGCTGACTCAAACCGAGCATCCAGCTCAATCACCGGGCAAAACTGTGTGGGCGGACAAAAACTAATAGAAGAGATTAGATCGGTGAAAAATCGTGGATTCGCCTGAAACCTTTTTCCTGTTGTAATTGAATTTTCATAACAGAGATCGATGATTGAGGTAAGAGTCAGGGCTAGTTCAATTGTTGTTTTATGGGAAATAGATTTAGTTGTTAGAGTAATTGAATTTAGTTACCGGAAGTGGAAAATTTCGTTCGCTATTTTTATCAGATCACGCACATGCGCTGCTGGCTCTCTAGGATGTGAGATTTTTACTCACAAATTAGTTCAAAGAAAGAAATAATTAGCTTCATTTACTAAGCCTAAGGACTTACTTTCTAGAACTAATTACTTGATTACTCCGACCAATATTTAGACTACATAACGAAGCGGCGCGCTTTTCCATTCATTAAATCCATTAAACTCTTACTTGTCTTTAGCATTAACTCATGTTTCGTACGACATCTCAAGTCGTTACGTACAAAATAACAGACATTCAAACATACAATGTCTTTATATTTATTATACCATAACGAAGTCAGAACAAAACTAATGAGTTACAGTATTTTTCTACTCCAACCTCTAATCAAACTTTAATCCTCAACAAAACCCATTTATACGAAGCCCTCAACATTCATCTTTAACGACATCCAAATTTGTTTCAATTCTGACACCAACCCAACCGCTATCTCAATCCCCACAGCATCACCCAACCAATTCTCAGCCGTCGCCCATGCAGCAGCTTGTCTGCAAAACGATTCAGCGCGAGATAGTTGAGAGGCGGTCACAAGTAGGTCGCTCATCGCGCTCCGCCAGCGCCGCGCGCACCGGACCGTTTTCCTCTCCCATTGTTAGCCCGCATTGTTCTCTCTCTCTTTCTCTCTCGTGTTGTCTCCAGTCCGGCAGCTCCCGTACCGAAGAAGCACCGAGTTTTCTCGTTATCGCGTCCGAGAGGGAATTGGAAATTGCCGGGAGGATTCGAGAGATAGTTTCGTTGGGTCGCCGAGCCTCTGGCAATTGGATTGTAATTTCATGGAGTTTGCGAATTGAAGAGAGAATTTCGCTGGATAAGTGTAGCTTCGGATTTATTTATGTGATTGTTTCTGTGGCTTTTGGGGTTGGGAGTGGAATGTTTGGTTGCTTTTTGATGAATCGGTGAGAAGGGTATTTGGGAATTAATATTTTTTGTTGAAGTGTAATTTTCAGAATGCGTTTTTATTACAGGGGGACTGGAGCGAAACTTCATTTGAATAAGCACGTAGTTACCAGTTCCAGACGTAAAATTGAAAATTATTAAAAAATGATAATAAGATTGAATATGTGTGTATAGTTTTCTAAACTTTATTAAAAAATATTTGTTTGTTAAAAATAAATTTATGAACTTTTTTATTTTTATTTTATCTTATTTGCATTTTATCGTTCATCCAATAAAACATTAAAAATTCATTGTAACTTATTGCAATAAATAACTCACGCCCTCTCAAACATCATATCTCTAATAATCTTGATCAATCGCTTTTACGAGATTACCATATCAATGAAACAGAAGGAATTGAAGCACTACGCCACACACAATACAAATCCTCTACAAAACTTACATTTTTAACGTAGAGTGATTTATTATAAGGCACACAATCATAAAAATTTATTACATTTCTTCTAGAATAATAAAGCAGAAACTTAAGAAGCAAATAATAATCCTTGTTTACACACATATATACATTTTTTTAACAATCCAGCATTTTCCTTCTAAACACTTCAAACTACACCTCTAACCCAACATATTTTTTAGAAGTCTTATTTACTACCACAAAACTTCGACGAGGATCAAAAAAATACAGCTCTCAAGCAACGACCTTCACCTCAAAAATACCACCACATTCTCTCTACTTCCTGCGCGTGTGTCTTATTGCAAAA